>JAUJYS010000204.1:0-27516 GCA_033995665.1 Melogona broelemanni | reverse complement strand
TGATTTCTGCATTCCTCCGCAGCCGTGAAACAGTGCCTATTCACTGTACTTGTCTATGGTAAATACAATACTTTGAATGGCTGTATCTCCTTTAATATTGCTTTCCACGCCTTAATTTTTTTTTTATTTATCTTCTCCACACTTTTTACATCTAAAAAGTGTATTTCCAAACAAATCCCAGTCTTGTCGCTATTCTGCATTCCTCCCCAATCAAGAGTCCTTTAATGCTAAACAAACATCATTTTGCAAAATTATAAATTAATTTGCAGTTATTCTTGTAAAAAAAACAAAAAACAATAATTAAATACGGTCAATAAACGGGAGACATTTATTCCCAGACAGTAAATTAAAGGCAAACACCTAATACTTTTCAACGTCTGTAATAGCACCATTGAAAAGTCAAACGCGTAAAAATTTGATAAAAAACATGCTGTCCAATGGGTCTGTGAATCGATGGGCTCTATTCGTTTTGGATGTGGTATGGATATGTTAACATCGATTGGATAGCCGGACTATCGCTGACACTTAATTTATGCCGAAAGATTCGTACTACTGGGTGGCAGCACGCGCTGCGCGTGCTTGCAGGGGCGGGACAAATCCCAAATGATATTACAATTTGTACCCGCGAGCAGCCCCGGGTGGGGGGGCCTAATATTATTACACGCTTCATGCCGCGCTTTCTACTATTGCATATCTTTGGCACGTGGCATGGGTTTCCCACATGGGAGCGCTCCAAACGAATTTATGACGAAATAATTTCCAGGGACAGATATTCATAACATTTGAATATAATATAGCCTATGTGCGGCCTATCATAGTCACCAGCATAAAACCTCTACGAAATAACGAATACTAAACTAATTATAAAATCAGTGAGATAGCAAACACTGCGTTATTCTTGTCTTTCAAAGAGAAGCGAACCACAAAATTGTGTGAGCACTGGTGCACTAATTTTTAAAATACAAATCAACTCGAAACTCGTATGGTTGAACTTGACAATTACTTAAAATCGTCGATAAAATCTCCGCAATTGTTGTACGTTAATTACTCGTACTATTGTACGAATTTCAATAACTCACCTCATCATATTGTCTGATCCATTTAGACTTTCTCGTTGAACGCTGCGTTTGTTCACCACTAAGCTTCGAAGCTCAACTAATCATACGGTCGATGCAGTTTAGCGTGTGGTCTTTTCTCAGATGGCTGTGTGGCACTTGCTAAAACAAAACGCCAATACAACAACACAGCTTCCAAAGGTCTACAACATTTTAAAAGTTCATTCAGCAAGGTGCTTGCAACACCGTCGGTAAAAAAACAACAATGTATTCGATTGGGGTAAAGTTCGACTGGGTGCAAAAAATTATTTTCTCTTTCTCGTAAAATAAACGTGGTCATAACAAAGTATTTTTTTCACGAAATAATTTATTTCTTCAAGGCCAACTTTTCGACGCCAGTAAACATTTGTTCACCAATGGTTGAACGTCATACATTAATCTATTTAAAATTCATATATAAAACCAAAATTATAAATATTTAGCGCGATTATATTTTACATCAACATCATTATGCAACTCAAAAACCGACTTTTGTAATCATTGCAAAGCTGGATTCCATAATATCTATACAAATAAATAATAATACCATTACGTTGGCAGCATTTGCAACAGCAGTCATACAAATGCATTACCCTTAATCTTCCAACACAATATTCTTCAAATCAATAATGGGGTTGGTCAATGTTGCAGGCACGATAAAAATGTCCAACCTTATAGGTGAAAATCGAAAACTTTGAAGTGCAGAAATATATTTATAGATTTTAGAAAATCGGTTTTCTCGTTTTCATTTTACCAAAAATTTTCGAAAATATCCGACTAAAAAATATTTTCGCAAGTATTTTAGTACCAACCAATTTTGTATTAAGGGATCATAATTGAATACCAAGTTTCTTAAATTTTACTACTATTATCGATTTTTTTTCAGTCATCAAATCAAGCATTATTTGATGAATATGTCTATGGTATAAAAAAAAATACATTCTATATTTGCTTTTATAGTTTGCACGACTAATTTAATTTATCAACCAATACTCAATTGATCTGCAATTTTTTTTTCTACATGAAAAATTGAAATAATTCTATACTCTCTGTATTCGTTGAGCCGTCTGACGGAGCCACAGATTGAATTTTTTACTGAACGCTGCGGACCGCTCTCAAAATTGAAATAGGCGTCAACTTACTTGACTAAGAGAAAGCGTTACAAAGCGGAAGAATAGCGCCCCATTTCAGCGGAAGAGAATCGTGGCATGGGAACATTGTGCAAATGAAAAAGCTGCGTGAAGTTAGCTTTAAGGAGCCAAGATCAATTTATTTGATTGCCTGTGTAAATCCCCTTTAATGGTTCAACTACCTAATGCAAAAATATCTTATTTACAACACATAAGAAATCAGAAAATAGATGGCGCTGCAACTACTGCGCACGATTTTATCTCTAAACATCCAAATGAAAACGTCATCAGAACAAGTTGAAAACCATACATTGTGATTGTTTAACACAATAGTTGCCAATTTTTTTCATAAATTGTAAAGTTCCAGCGGTATGATGGCGTTCTAAAAATGTTAAAATAGACGTTAAAAGGACGACTTGTTTTGCAGGGCAGGTGTAACCGAAACCTTAAGCGCAACCGTTGCAACATGGATTAAATTACTATTTTTTTTCAATTACGAATCTCAAACTTGAGGCACAAATTGTACCCACGAGGGGGCTGACTTGTTTAAAAAGTCAACCTAATGCACCAAATTTTATTTTTACAATTATTTTTGTTTCAAAATATACTTTATTTTAATAGGATAAATCTATGCTCCTAATTTGATATTGTACAATCGTACATGTGTGTGTATTTACAAAGCAGAAATATTCCTAACATACCATTTTCCACAACGAAAAACATGCTCAGTACAGGGTGGATCAATGAAAAATAGCAACATAAAAAATATCCTACAGAACTTTAATTAAATCGCAAATCTCTCATCGATTCAAGTAAAATTTGGCACCCAAATTGGTGTCTAACTGTTTCCTTCCTTTGTGAATTATCTTGTTCTGGCTTTTATCAAAGGGTACAAAAAACACAAAAGTTTGAATTAGAGTTAAGAAATTAAAACCGGATTAACCAACGAGAATAAATCGAACATCGACGCGTCAGAACTAGTCAGCGCCGGCGTCTTTGCGTGAGCACCTCAAATAAGCTTTTTGTTTGTTGAGTCCCCAAACAACAATTGTACAAAATTCCAATTGTATCGATTAAAGATATTTGATTTCATTAAAACATTTCTAGATAGCTAATTTTCTGATATCCACCACGAATATATTTATGGGTAGGCACTATAAAATGCACATTATATATTTTTCATGTATTTGCCAGTTTAAAAAATCACAACAAATGACCAAAAACATCGGTAAGATGGTGAAATAAAATTGACAAACACTGTTACGTACCAACCTAATATGGTTTGACTCAGTACGAGACAAGACAGGGCGATCTTATCTCGAAATGAAAAATAATAAATTATTCACATATCGACTGATATATTACTTTCAATTTTTATAAATAAAATAAAAACATTAAATGATACCGATATATTTGAATCGATATACATTGTATATCGATCATTTTTATAGTGGAATGTGGCATTAAGTATCCTTTAAACTGAGATATTTGATGTTCTTAAAGCTGCAACGAGGCATTTAGATTAAAAAAAAACACTTTATACTCGGGTGCTTAAAAACCTGGAAACAGCAGTTGATGATGGCTATCAAGATTAGCAGTCACTCAAGGATCGTTTTGTTGATTACATATTTCATCATTCAATAAATTATTACGTCGTAGCAACCATGCAACGGCTGGGTTCGGGAAAGTTACGTCACTTACGTGTTACCCGTATTTCTTTAAAATTCTTTGCAGCAAAATCACAAAACACGTTTGCTTTTTGACCCGAAACGCAACGTCAAGGACTCAAGAATTGCCACGCTCTATTCCCTTCTTCACAGCTAAAATAATCTGTTAATAAAGTAATACCCAATGTCGGCGATATTTACAGTGATAACTGATTCTACCACACCATAGGCGTACCATACACGAATTCGACACTGCAGATCGGGGAGACATTGATGAAAGATTTTCGGTGATTAAAAAAAATATTTTTTTTTCACCAAGAGTGAGTGAACCTGACTTTCAACAAGAAATATTTTTCCGACACTCGTGTTAAAATGGCTGACTGAATAAGTTTGTTCGAAACGCTACCAAAATATTTGCTGCTGAAAATCCAATATCATTGGGAAAACGCCAAAGTTTACCTCGATTTGCAGTTATTTTATTCGGTCCGTTTCGTGCGATTGGCTCGGACGAAACAGGCGATTGCGTTCGGATGGGGCTGCGTCGACCTTTTTTTCACGTTCATCTCTCGCCCGTCCCGTTGCTTATGACCGCTGCCGAACCGTTTTCCGCCGCCGCCCGTTCCTTAATCTCACTGAGGCCTGCGTGGATTCGAAGATGAAGGCGCGATTCCATCGAAATCTTCTTGTACGTTCTTTGGTAAAGAAAATTTAATACGTAACAATGGCGATAAATTAGTTTGTAGGGAAACCTACCAAAGCAACCTAAGAATAAACGCTTGGAACGGTGTTGTTCTTTTTTTTTCAGGAACTGAAACGGTTGTTCCTTTGAATTTAAACGGAACACATTACATAACTATTTTTTAAATATTAAACCTTACACTGTTTATCATTTAATTCTACTAATTATTACGTTCGTAACCAAGAAAAAAAAACATCCGTTTCAGATCCTCAAAAATAGGAACCAAACCGTTCCTCCCTAGGTAAAGGAACCTAGGCGTTCCTAAATTTCTCAAAAAAGGAACCGTTTCCTAGGAACGGAACTTTTTCGTTCCGTTCCTTCCCAACACTGTTGAAACATGCTTTGTGCAGGGGTGCAACGAAAAACAGCTCAAATGGAGCCGATAGTTCAGATAAATATACTGAAGTCACTTACTTGGCCAAATCGAAATAATGACTAGCTTGAGCCGAGTTGCCCAATTCGATGTACATGAATCCGAGTTCGACCAAAGAATATGGCACCAGGTGATTGTCTTCTACGATTTTTTTCTCACTGAAAAGCAAAACGGGAAGTGCTTTTGGTTAAGCCGCACAGCAAACTTTGTGCATTTTGAATGGAATTTTGGATACTTTTTTTATTGGCTTACTTTTGAAACAGCTCTTTGAAACAGTCTTCAGCCTGTAACGGATTTTTCAAATGTCGCAGGCAGACTCCTTTCAGAAGTAGACCCAAGCAGTAGTTGTCTCCAAAATAAACAGTTTCTAATCGACAAAACATAGGGCAAAATATAATACCACTAAAAATCATGAAATTGGATTATTTAACTTAACTATTTTGTGGAAAAATTTACATATACACTGAATTGGCTAAAATCAAACGGTATTTTGTATCTAACTGAAAATGATAAGAGCCGTTTCTTTAAATACTAACAGAGTTTTACGTGTATCCTCGACCATTGAGGATAGTATTTTGTATCCTGTTAACTAATTAAAATTTAATACGCTTAAAAAAATGTGGCGCAAAATTTACCGTAAATTTCTAATAAGTAAGGTAGCAAAAATGCAAAATCCAATAAGTACAGTTTCATTTAACAAACTTACGGGATTGTGTTGTGACTAGGTCTTCTATGGCTCGCTCGATGATGCCCAGGAGCCCCATCATGTATTCCCTATTCTGTCTCGTTACAGTAAAATAATTAAAATTGTAGAACGCTTCCTATGAAGAAAAAAAAGATAGATGCACGTTATAATGGTAAACGACAATAATGACATAATCCCCAATCTTGCAAATAATGACTCGTACGTTCTAACTCTTACATATCGCTGGATTTTATAGACAATGTAGTGATAAGAATCGAAAATATCTTCGATTAGAGAAGAAGTAACGGCAACTTCTTGGGTAGTAAATAAATAAAATTTATTCTACTACTCGAGAACTTATATTACACTACATATGGTGCGTATGTGTATGTGGTTATTTGTAACAAATAGATGAAAAAATTTATTACAAATAGTGTGACATGTAGTGACCGAATCAATTTAAGAAATATGGTAACTGGCATAATATTCGTGTACGAATATATTTCATCACTCGCTGAATCGTAATTCAGAAAATTAAAATTTCTATTTCAATTAAGTTTTTCCCCTCCCTTCCCCTCTCCATTCTTACCTGGTATATACAACCCGTCTGGCCCAGTCGGTATTGCGACCGACTGCGGTGCGGGCGGTCCCGGGTTCGATTACCGGCGCAGGCTCTTGTTTATTAGATTCTTGGGTACTTGTGAAAATGAGCCCCTCACATATTGGCACAGCAACAGGAGGGGTACATAATATCTTGTAGTGCCATTCTATACAGTGATCAGGAATAAAAAAATATACGTACTAGGATGGGTAGGAACAGCCATTTGTTTTGGGCCGTAAATCGGGCCACTCGCTTGCACACAAACTTCTCCATGGGCATCGATTTTCCTGCGATTCGCCTTTTGTAGCTGGGCGCATTGCTAAAAGATATTGAATTTTTAAAAAATGTGTTTATAATTCCATCTAATAACTTGCACACTTCACAGTGATTGGAAGATGTACGCACATGCTGAAATGATACCAACGAATTGAATATGACAAGAACCGCCAAAAATAAGCGACGATTTCATCGATTCTTGTACCTCATAAGGTCCGCCATCTGAACTCGTTCGACGTCGCTGAGGTCTTTGCGCATGCCCATGACGGACGCCAGCAGGTAGGAACTGATGGTTTTGGACCAGCGGCTCTCTTTCTGAACGATGGCCAGACACTGCTGACTCTTGTACCACTGCCTCATGAATCTAAAAATTTAATTATGCGCAAATAAAAATTAAAAAAAACGACATTAATGCCCACATAGGACAAAAGTTCGCCATTTGTAATTTAGCCATATTTTGTCTAGGAGTATAATGTGAAAACTAGAAAAATTGCTCGGTTCGCCCGGGATAAAGGAAAGGGAATCTTATTAAAAAAAATTTGGAAATCTAGCAACTCAAAGTAAAATATAAAAAATACGCAAATGTTCGAAAAAATTTCAAATCATAGGAAATATTCGAACAGAATATTTGAAAAAGGGGCAATCCTTTTGGAGAGGATCATATGCACCTCTGAAGTTTGCAGTGCATTTTGACACATTTTGTTGGATGTGCACAATGTTATATTTTATATTTAAATTATATTTGGTGTTTATGTACCAGTATTAAATTTATATTGGAAAATTAAATTTACGTGATGCTCGCTAATTTTAATATCATTTTTCTTTATGAGCGAAAATTTCACAACAGGGTGGCCAAAAAAAAATTGTCACCAAAAGATAATCGAACAGATCTTCGCGAAAAGTTAACCAAATATCATGAAATTTGGCATGGGTGTTGATCAACACACTATTTTCAAATTTCTCGCGCAAAACGGCATTAAAAAAATTTCTACTCATAGGGGGCGCTGCAAAACGCCGTCAACATTGGAATCGCGCTTGAGACCACGCCGTCGTCACCTTGTTTCAAAATAGCATTCGGTAAGACGACCGAATTGCGATATTTTTTGACGGAAAAACAAAAAAATTACTGCGTTAGGCGATTTAAAAAAAACTTTATTGAGAAATAATAACCGATATTTGATTCAGATACGATGAAAGTCGTGAGGGAGAAAGCGGGAGACCAAAAAGGGCATAAGTTGACAGATGGTTTTGAGCCAGGAGAAGCCACCTTAATATTACGAAAATCAGCGAGTTATTGTGCGAAAGACTGGTATTTCGAAGAAATTTGTGCAAGCATAAATAAAATTTTGTATTTAAGCTCGGATGCGCTTGCTTATTGTTTATTGGCGGCGATTGCATGCAGACTTCTTCAAACAAATCAAATTAAAAACAATGTTTTATTTACGCTAGCACAAATAACTTCGAAATACTATCCTTTCACTTAAGTTAATATCTCGCTGACTTTTGTAACTTTAAGGTCACTTTTCCTGGGTCTATCTATCAACTTATGCCCTGTTTTCTTCATTTGCGTGCCCTTTTTGGTCTCCTGCTTTCCCGTACAACTCATCGTGTCTGAATCAATTCTCGGTTATTATTTTTCATGAAAGTTTTTAAAAATCGCCAAACGCAGTAAAAAAAATCCATTTAAAATATCGCAATTCATGTTTTAATCAAGACCTTTGTTGTCTCAAGGCAATGGCGAAATTTATTTAAAATTTTCGCAATTAATTAGAACTCACAACAATTATATTTCACACTAGACTTAGAGCTTAGGGGTGAAGGCAGCCTGACTATACCAGCTGCCATTCCCTTACCCTACCCTACATTAAATAAATCTTTTGACAGCCGGCGTCTTCGACAATTTCCAATTTTAACATGAAACCGTTTCGCGTTTTTGCAGTAGTCCCGGACCCTCAATGTGTGGCCCCCAACAAACCGCTGCCACCACTGCCCAGCGAGGATCGTGGCGACCGCAAATCGGCGGCAGTTGTGTCGCCCGGCGCTCACCAGATGCAGCAGCTGTTCCAACAGCAGAATAGAAATCTCAACATGTTCAACAAGCCACCGGCGCCCAGAGTGGAGGTGAGCGAGGTTTTTAAGCACACTTTGGTCGCTATTTCCCCTTTATCTCCTTCGCGATTTATCTATGGAGTTTGCAATATTTGATCTACAAGCAAATTACGCATTATCTTGGCAATACTGACTGGTCGATTATAAGCCATGTGACTGCGAAACTAGTATAGTCATCGTAGGCTACTTGATAAAAGTTTAGTCATTTTGTTAGCGCAATCAACATCGCTTTATATCAAAATATTTGTATATTGGCGATACTTGTGGATCAGTACTAAAATGTATGTAATAAATCAAGAACGCGTTTTGGAACAATTGAATTTGCTCAGTTCCATAATTTCCGATACGTTGCGTTAGGGTTATTTCTTATCTTTTATCAGAATGCACGAGATGTTTGGAATGAGCTACATTTGTAATCTGAACAAAATGCATAGCGCGGTATTGCGTTATGGAATGCTGCGTGACTTGTTCTTTTTGCACATCGTGTCTGCTAGGATCTACGTGGCAGACTTTCAAATTTTCTGTATCAATTGTGATTTTCTCATCTTATTGAGCCATCTTACTTGACCATTTATTTCGGGTCTCGTTCAACAGGACCTCGAGGCGCTCGCCACACACCTGAGCGAGCTCGCCGGCGATAACATGAGCAACAACGCCGTATCCCACCGACAGAATGGCAACCACCACCACCACCATCAAGAGGCGCCGCGCAACCACCAGCATCACGAGCACCGCAGCAGTCAGCACCACGATCAGCCGCGCAACAAGCCGCACGAATCGCGGCAACCGGAGCCGCAGCAGCAGCAACAACAACAGCAGCTGCAACAGAAGCAGCGGCCGCCGGCGGTGCGCTCGACCGCGCGCTCAGACAGCGAGGACGACGACGAGGAAGACGAGGGCGAGGGCAAGATCCGCAACGACGGCACCATGCTCGCCTCCGACCCGCCACGTCCACTGCTAGTTGTGTAAGTTTTTTTTTTTATTCCGGATCACTGTAGTGAATAGCACTACATGACGTTATTGTACCCCTCGTGTCGCTATGACAATGTGTGAGGGGCACATTCCAGTACCACAGGATCGAATAAACGAAAGCGTGCGCCGGGAATCGAACCCGGTACCACCCGCTTAGTAGACTGTGACCATATCCACTGAGCCACGGTGGCCAAAGTTGACTAGACTACTTTTTCCGTTCCGACGCTTCCCTAGCCACTGCTTTGCTGTTGTTGTACTGTTTTATATTATTAACGTGTTATCTCAATAAAGTATCTTATTATCACGGGTTATCTCTCGCTGCAATAGAAGTGGCGCTAACGTCCGCATAAGTGAATATCACTACAGTAGATTATGCACCCCTCTGAACGCTGGAGCATTTGTAGAGGGACACAATGATGGAAACAATACATAAAGTCGAACTATTTGCGAAAAAGTCACATCGAACACATTTTGATTTCATGTTCAAGTCTGGATAATTTTTTGTGTTCATCTTTGATTTTTGCGAGGCAAATCTTAAGGCTTGCTTAATAACCCGCAAGCGCTATTTCCTTTAATTGCAAATAGGCTACTTTTAGACGTATATTGCATAGCTGTACGAAAACGAATCAAACTGAAGAAAGACTTATAAATGTGTTGCTTCGAAATTCCTGCGAATACAATATACACCATCATGCACTAACAATTTCGGCTGTATTGAAAAATATTTACATTAATAGCCCTTTTCTAGTTCAATGCCAAAAGTTCAACGTTATCGTCTTCGGCATCTGCCGTGTTTACCTAAGAATTGGTTGGCGCATTTCGATTTCTCATTCAATTCCCAATTTCTGTAAATGGGAGTTCCAATTTGTGTCAACATCGCGATAAGTACCGGTATGTTTATTCACGAGCTGTTTGTTCACCGGACTAGGATAGATATGGGTAAATGGGTAAAAAATAACACCGTCGTTTAGCATTGCCATTTCGATATTCTGCTAGCGCAGAATAGCTTCTTAGAGACATGTCTGGTTCTTCTATTGTTTTAGACGTTTTTCCGTCTAACTCGTTGCTTCCCTATTGCTTTCCTTGCAGACCGCCAGATGTGTACAGCAACGATACTATGCAATCAATGGTGGTTCACGAAGGTACGTTGTTTACAGGAACTTCTTTATTCAAACTTTTGCAAAGGCGCAAGGGCACGCCTAAATGAATGTCGAGTTAGCAGCAAATAAACTTTCATTTATTTAAATGCCTGATATTTCGGTAGTTTATATCGACTTTTGCAGTTTATCGGGTATGCCTGATATTTCGGTATAAATGAAGGTTTAGTTGCTATTATTTTTAACTACGCCATTGGAAATTTCGCCATGTTAGTCTGGCAAGCTTTAATTACGATTTGTATCTTGTTTTCTGGGTTGTTAATTGATTGGCTCTTTTTTAGTTCAGCATTAATACAGTGTAAGCCCTCATTTCCCAAACTGTGCTCTGCGGAACCCTTAGGGCTCCGCGGCCATTTCCCAGGGTCTCCGCGGCCACTCCTGAACGCCATTAACTTGTATTCAAACGCCATTAACTTGTTAATAATTGGGTTCCGCCATGAAATTTTTTAGCCTCTTAATAGCTCCGCCAGTGAAATTGATTCTAAAAAGGGCTCCGCGAGCCTAAAAGTTTGGGAAACACTGGTGTAAGCCATGTCAATTACCATTTGTCATCAGTTATTTGGATTGTAACCGTTCCAGTGTCACTGCACCTTTCCTCTAACTGTCGTGGCAGATGGTACTTGAACTTCCGTTTGGAGAATGTGCTTCAATTTTGTCCTTATCCGTACAGAGATCTCCATTCCGGCTCCACCCAACCGACCGCTGCCGCCGACCCCGGATGAGGCCAATCAGTCCAACGATCGCACGCTGGTTGTACGCAGGGTAAGAACAGACACCGACGCTCGCCTCGGTTTTCATGTACTTGGATATTTGCTTCAACGTCAAATGATGTCAATGATCCGTTGCATCATCATACATGATATGCTGTTTCATTGCCTTACGATTCCAAGTTTGTACTGTGACGACCTTTTGATAGGTCGTCCTCTACTCGAACGGGAATGCATTTATTTATTGGAAAATGTTTTGTGTAATATTGTTTAGCTAGTTTGTCCATTCAGCCATCACTGCCACATCATGTTTTGTTTGAGGAGAGAGTAGTTATCTGTTCCTGTTTTGTGTGTTTTTCTTTGTGTGCAAATTCTGCTGGTTTATTTTGTTCTTAGAATAATATCTAGATTAGTGCCGTAGTGTGCAGACTAGTGGCGTTAGAATATCGCTATCGCAATAACATTCCCTACATTACATTTGACTATCAAACTTTTCAATCTGAAGACCAGTTTCTTGGCGCCCTTGTCTCTGTGCCATCATTTATAAATGAGGTCATATTTTGGTCACGAAATGTTTGAGAGGACATATTGAAGTCATTTCCGTTAGGTGTGATTTTGATGCTACATTGCTGCACATATTTCGTTTTCCTTTGCGCACGCACGCAAGCACTCACATTTCAAAAATACCGGTATATATTTTTGCGCTCCATAAGCGATGTAAAATAATCGTATATTTGCAATTCGCGGCACCAAATCGTTCTTAAATATCGCCATAATTAAAAAAAAGAAATTATATTCAATCCTTGTTTCGGTTATCTTTTTTTAATTAAAGAGACCACACAAGTTTTGCAATATTCCATCTTGTATCTGCATCAGTAAACACATACCCGAGCACAAGAACTGCACAGTTACACCAGCATGATCAAAACATTGTCAATAAACATGGTTTTTGTTATCGCGGCACTCTGCACGTGCTCGACACCCACTTAATTCGCACGAACGGGGGCTGAGCACACCCAACACGCGCAAAAACACACCCACCGGCAACTGTTTCTGTGGCACGATTGCCTTTTTCAGCACCACTCGCACCGGCAGGAGCAGCCTGCGCACCCCAGCAGCCGTGAGCGCGCCAGCAAGGGACGCGACTCGGCGCACGAGCAGCGCAACAGCGGCCGCTCGCGGGGGAGTGAGGGGCCGCGGCCCCTCCTCCTCAAGTCCGTGTCGGTGCCCGCCTGCGACGATAGTCGCGGCGACGGTCACCATCAGCACCACCGTGGGGATGGCGGGGGCGCCAGTCATCAGGTCAGTGTGTGCCCCGTGTGTGCTCTGCTAGTTGTGACGACGGGACGACGTATGCTCCCCATGTGGCACCGCCGCCGCTGCTGACGCTCGCCGTACTTCTCGCCTACCACCCCATTCCCCTTCCCTCTCCCCTGAGTACCATCTTCGCTGCATCCCCCGCTATGCTGCTCGTGTGCTCGGCTGTACATGCACGAGCGCGCGTGTGTGTGTGTTTGGTGCTCTTTCGACGCCAGGTGCCGCCACACGCGTGACAAAATAATTCTCGCGACAGGAATTGTTGCCCGCTCTCGCTCTGCTGCGCCGATAAGGAGCATGATTTATATTTTTCGTTATACATGCCTTCAACTGCTGTTTGGGAAAAAGTCAGTCTGCAAAACGCATAAATAAGTTAACAATAATTAGATATTACAATTTATTTTGTTACATCGTTCATTGAAAAAGGAAGCTAGCAATTATCTCTTGATACAGTTTCCTTTTTTTATTCTGAACTTTCTTCTGGCTACTTTTTAGCACATATGCACGTATTGAATTACATGCGATGTTACATGCATTTGTGTTTTCCAGTTCAAAATTTATTTGCACTTTTCGAAATTTAACTTGGTAATATTATGTTTTGCAGATTGTGCTTGAACCTTTTGCTAACCTGCACCGCTGCTGTATGCTTTGATCAATTGTGCCATGGCCATTTATAATTTACTATTGCATGTCGTTTAAAAAATTATCAGGAATGATTTTTATTCTGACTAAGAAATATTTTTTGCTGCGAAACGTTTTGTTGATTGTTTTGCAACTTGCCAACCGTGTTCCCATTCCTTCAAATGTGTTCAAAGTTGTGCTGGTACACTTTTAGATTATTTCTTTTTAATCGCGCTTGCTTGCATGTTGACCAGTCAGTTCAAGCCATCTTTATAAATTACGGCAATAATGTAATTTAAAAAAACTCAACATTTTTGCTTACAGAATTTCTTAGAAGTCCGCAGAATGGACTACTATGTTTATTGTTATTAATTCGAATTTGAGATATGCATGTGTGCCTAATAACTTCGTGTTTCTAATATTTTGCATGAAGTTTCTGTTTTAATCAAAATCATTTATTTCAAATAACTTGAAGAAACAATTTCTTATATGTACTAGCCACTTTTCTTTTTAACTTTTCCATTTTTTAACTTTTTTGCTTGCTTATTTCACCTATTCATTATTTTTTATTCTTTCTTATTATTTATTTTGAGCACGTCGCGGGGACGTTCGTTTATTTCTTTGGTGCTTACGTTGGATTGTCGTTGTACTGCAGATGGCCTTCGTGGATTTTCATTTTCGGTTGTTGGGTCCATGTGCTCATGACGTCACTCTTGTCTCTCTTTACCCCTATCTTTAGACGAGTGTTTCCTACAGGAGGCCGCTAGAAAGGAATGTTTGGGTTGCAAGGGTACTCTTCTCTTTTTGTTTTCGATATTATTATTTGGCGAATAATGCTTTTTATGTTGTTGCTTACATTTTTTAACGCATTCATCGTTCTCCGTTTTGTCATTTCATATCCGATTTTGATTACGTCCATTTATTTATTCATTTCGCTTTTCATATTTGCACCACTGCTGGCATTGCGAGTGATTTGTTTTATTTATCCTGTAATCTAAGAATTTTGCAGCATTTTGAGAATGTCTTATGACCACTCGCCCGTCTCATTTTAGGCATATTATGGATGTGTCACTGGAAAACTACAATGATTATTTCCTAAAAAATTAATTACGCTTGAAACACATCGTTTGCTCTACTTGAAAAATGATCGTCAACATTATAAAAAATTGTTTAATAAGTAGAATTCCTCCTAATTAATCCTTATCATGTACCTCCAATATTACAATCAATTCGTACTGCAATTATACGTAAATCGCCAGAATGCTCAGAGCGACGATCACATTAATCTAAATCTAATATAAAAAAACCAGAATAGAAAGTGTTTAATAAGTAGAAACACTTTTGGTTTAAGAGCACAAGAAAAATATTTGACGAGATCGTGAAATACAAACTCGCCCTATTTTGCACCTTCATTTTTCAATCTCGACTCAGTCGTGTACTTCTACACTTTTTGTAAAATAGACGAAATTCTTTACTGTCTTATTCAAAATTAAAGTCGTTAGACCATAGTGAGTTCGCACTTGAGGCATCTGAAATATGTATTTCTTCAATTGACTATCGTTCGTTTCGAATCCTTAATTTTTGTTTCGATGTACCTCGGTGTACATATTTGCCAATCGACTTCGCTGTTACTGACAATCGCATCCGAAGCGATGGATCCTGTGTCTGCTTTAAAATCGCCGTCTTCTCACCTTGTCAAATTTCCCTATTTCCTACCAGAACGATCGCGTGCAGTCAGAGATTAATCGGCCGCTGCCCCAGCGCCCCGATTCCACCAGCAGCTCTCCCAGCAGCCTGGGCCTCGCGGGCGCCCGCATCAGCGGCGTGCTTCCGGATCTGTTGCCGCCTCAGAATTCGACACCGTCGCACTCCATCACAGCCGCGCAGCGGAATCTGTTGGACAAGTCGACCTCCGACGAGGTAAGCCACGCCCGTTTTTCTGTCTCATGTTTTTTGTGAGCAATTAATTGTATAAAAAGTTTATGGGTGCACATTTGAAATGACAAGGATCAACTCTAAACAAGTTTATTTTTAATAATCTCACTGGCGCTGTTCCTTTAAGCTGATTAAATTCTTAGCAGTCAAGAAATAACGCCGTGGTATCAATTGCATGCAATCATCTTGTCCTTCTGTGTTTTGCATTTGGAATATTGTAGATTAGAGTTATTTAGACGTTAACGAATAATCAATCTTGCAATAATGGGGTTTTCTGGTACATGGTATCGGTGGTTTCAAAGTGAATTCATATTTGCTGTATTTTACCGAATCAAATTTGAGTTGATTAAAAATAATCTTTCTGTTCTGTTTCGACACATACTACTTAATGGTTTTGCCTGCTCTAGGCACAATTAATTTCATGAAGTGGAATTGTTTTTCTGTAGCAATATTTCGAATCTATGGTGTCCCGGATATTCACATTTACAATTTCGTAGACTTTGCACATGTATTAGTTCGTTTTAATTGGTGTCTGTGTGGTGTTTTCAATAGGCATTTGTGGTCCTTTTTTTGCTTCTTTCGTGAGCGTGGGTGCTTTCGAAATGACTGTCACCCACCCTTCGGCGGCACACTGATTGTTTTTGTATCAAGTTTTGCACCTAGTTATAATCTCATCCCTGTCATTTTCTACCCCAAACTTGTTGCATCACCTGGATTAAACAAATCATAACAGCCGTTAGGAATTAACATTGATGTAAGTAAACTTGTCATAAAGTGTGTTAACTGCAAGCAGTCCGATGCATGTTGTTGAAATGAATAGTGGCTGCCATCTTGTGTAGTGGTCGGTGTAGCGTCCGCCTATTGTCTGACGAGCAACTGTTGACTTAACCAATCGCGCTTTTTGAATATAGTTCATATGTTTTCTATATTTTTATCCAATGATGTATGTTTTTCTCCTAAATTACTATTACCAGTTTTGTAGTGCTAAGTTCCTGTGTTAATTTACCAAATACCGTTACTTCCTGAGTTTAAACATTGTTCATATTTTATCTTTTAAAATTTTCTGTTGCATTTCTATGAAGAAATATACGATTTTTAATTGTATCAGTGACGTTCAATAATTTTAGTTTTATTTCCAATATGTAAATAGTAATTTTCATCAAGTTGTACAGCAAACGCAGCCCAACGTTGTAGAATGTGATACGGTTGAGATTATTAATGCTTGATTAAAATTTAATGGGAGTGTGGATTGACAACGCTTAAATTTTTTAACAATTGCTTTCGCTTACATGTTCATTAATCGATTAATTTGGAGCATCTCGACAGTACAGTACAGTTAAGGCATATACTACTAATCCTAGTTCGTAACTTGCTATCCCGCTTTGATGGACTTGATTCACAACGTGTACGATTACTCAAATGTCTATGCTTTGACTGTTGTTTATATCTACTGCAAAACTACGATACAGAATATTTGTTGACGGAGCTTTTGCGATCACTACGTTTTTTGAGCATTTTTTTTTTTCGTTCTCGAGTTATTGGGACTGACTTTTTGGACCAGTCACGGTTGTTCTTTGTCTTGCCTTGTGAAAACGGTGATTTGAAATGACGTGGACGTGGTCTATTGCAGTATCGTCAGGCCGTGGGTAAGACCCCGCCTCACCTGCAGCAGAAGCAGCGCTCGTTCCTGACGTTCGGCTTCGGCGCCGGCACCGGGCCTCTTCCCCGCCGCGAGTCTCACATCAACGTCAACGTGACGCCGTCCTCGCACGAGATTAGCAGCGACACGCCGGAGATACGCAAATACAAGAAGCGCTTCAGCTCGGACATCTTGTGTGCTGCCCTCTGGGGTGAGTTCAGCTTAACGTTCCATTCTTGTAGACCAGTAGTAGTCATTTTCGTTTCGTTTTCATACTTCAGCCCGATGGTCTGAAATACATGACATTGAATTAGAAATCAAAAATTAATATCTCAATTGTTGCTATATATCAAAAACCAATTAGTTGAACTTTAGAATTCCTAAATACTTCGTAATTTAAAAAATAAGTTGCAGTATGACGTTAACTTTGCATTGGTCATTTTAATTGAAAATCTGTTAAGTCCGAATACTGCGATACTCCTGTGAAACTGATTGTAGTCTGTAATATTGTTAAGGTCCTGAGATTGCGGGATTTTGCCTCGCTAATTTTCGGGTGCCGCTTTCATTTTCTTTCAGGAGTGAATCTATTAATCGGCACCGAGAACGGTCTGATGCTGCTGGACCGCAGCGGACAGGGCAAGGTGTATCAGTTGATCTCGCGTCGGCGCTTCCTGCAGATGGAGGTGTTGGAGACGCAGAACATTCTCATCACCATCTCTGGCAAGAAGAACCGCGTCCGCGTCTACTATTTGTCGTGGCTCAAGAGTAAAATCATGCACACCGACGGGGTAAGTAATCAAAAATGATTGCCTTAAATAGGAAGCGATATGTGCTGGAGGAGACGTTGTTGCTCATCCGTATTGTCTCTTTCGTGTCGACTAGGTGGAGAAGAAGAACGGCTGGATCAACGTTGGAGATTTGTATGGCGCTGCTCATTTCAAAATAGGCGAGTTACCGTTTACATGCTAGCTTTGAATGTGCGTGTCACTTGATTGTGTTTGTTTTTATTATTCATAAATGTTCACTAACCAATTAGAATAGTCAAATTAAAACTAAATTACAAAATAAGTTGGTTTTTCCAAAATTGTAGCCTCTGAAAACGTTTCAAAACGAATTTAACGCCCTTCTTGGTAGCGTTGCACTTAAACTATTTATGCCACTATTGTTAATGTTAAACGTGTTTGCTTAACTTTACAGTCAGGTACGAGCGGATCAAATTTCTGATCATCGCCCTGCGGGAGAGCATCGAAATCTACGCCTGGGCTCCCAAACCATATCACAAATTTATGGCCTTCAAGGTAAAGTTACAATTGCAATTACACAACAGAACACAATCTGATTCGCGTACGAATCAGTGACAGATTTATGATCCGTCAGCTAACCAACAGAACAGAGATTGATTGTATGGGATAGAAATAATGCGACCCCAGTGTAGACGAGTTCTATCTTAATTTCGAAAATCGTTTTGTTTTGAACAGTCATTTGGCGACCTCGCTCACAAGCCGCTGATTGTCGACCTCACGGTGGAAGAGGACTCGCGACTCAAGATCATCTACGGCTCCGGCGAGGGATTCCACGCCGTTGATCTCGACTCGGCCACCGTCTACGATATCTACACTCCTGCGCATGTAGGTTTTAAGGAGGTGGGACTGGGGGTGTTAAAATCCACATTTTGTTAAGCTCACTTATTTTCAGTTAGTATTTTATCAACAGTGATATAAACGTGTTGATTTTTTTAATTGTTGCAGACCCAGGGCTCCATCACTCCTCACATTATTGTCACCTTGCCAAATACGAACGGAATGCAACTGCTTCTGTGCTACGACAGTAAGTTCAGTCGATGTTTTTTCAACTGCATTTTTTAAGTAGTTCAGTGTCGTAAAACGAGTTAAAATCAATTATTTCATTTCGCGTTTTTTTTAGACGAAGGCGTTTATGTCAATACGTATGGCAAGGTCAGCAAGAACATTGTACTGCAATGGGGCGAAATGCCAACGTCTGTCGGTAAGATCATTTCCGTTTGTATTTTGTGTTGCAGAAATTAGAAAATAAATTCTCGAATATTACTTTCAGTTACGTTCATCGATATTGTGATATTTTTTAATGTATTCTTTTCTTGTTTAACGTTCTGGTTTATTTTATGATGCTAGCGTACATCGGTACTGGTCAAGTCATGGGATGGGGCAACAAGGCCATCGAGATTCGTAATGTGGAAACTGGTCATTTGGACGGCGTTTTCATGCACAAGAAGGCTCAGCGACTGAAATTTTTGTGCGAAAGAAACGATAAGGTAATTGAAATGAAATATATTTGGTGTGGGGTGTATTTGTTTCACGCTTTTACCTGTAAACCAAGCATCGGCTAAAGCGCTAGGAGAAAAATAAACGATTTTCTCCGGGACCTTATGATTTAGGTGCTTTTACCGTGTACGATTTTGGTTGGTTGGTTGGTTAGTAAGTCAGTCCAGGGACTGGTTTTAACAGCAGGGTGTCGTCTCTGGACCCCGACCCTCGATCCCCCGCCACCTGTGTTTTACTAGGCAGAATACAGAGGTGGTTTGACATTGCCTTCCTCCGCACAGTACCACAAGCTAATCAAACGATCGGCTGCGCTGGGAATCGAACCCAGATCCGCTGGTTGGTGAGCGAGCACGCTACCTCACGGCCACAGCGGATGGACGATGGACGATTTCGGAGAAAATTTATTTTCTCCTGGTGCCGATAGCCGATATTGTACGTACCAGTAGATCAGCGGGTATGGCAACAGTACTGAGCGGGTGGTCCTGGGTTCGATTCCTGGCGCAAGCTTTCGTATATTCGATCCTGGGGTACTGGAATGTGCCACTAACACATTGCCACAGCAACACGAGGGGTACAAAAATCTCCTGTATTGCTATTCACTACAGTGGTCTGGAATAAAATAAAAAATTACTGAATCATGACAACACTTATTGAAAAGAGTTCGAATTAGTTTGAATTTTGCATTTGTAAAAAAATGTTAAGTTTCATAGATATTATATTACATTTTACCGTAAGCAATTAACTTTGTATTCGTATGCCATTGATTGTATTTTCATTCATTCCCACCTTAATTATATTATTCCTGTTCCAGGTGTTCTTCTCATCTGCCAAAGGCGGTTCGCCCTGCCAAATCTACTTCATGACGCTCAACAAGCCTGGAATGGCCAACTGGTAGCCAGCCGCGGCGGCCTTTCCCCGCACTAACCGCATCCTACCGCGTATAGTCATATATATATTTATATATGTGGACCTCGGGTAACAACGACGACAACAACACGAGATTCTCGCGAATCCAATAAAAAAGGGAGAAAGTTCGTTTTTGGTCGCGACCATCGATCGAGTCTGTCAGCCACCTCACTACTCCTTCAATGAAGACTTTTTAGTTCTGTTTTTTTTTTTTCCCCTTTCCTCTCTTTAATTTGGAGCTGCGACCCTAACGGATATATTTCCAGCTGTTGTCGTAACGATTGTCTAACGACTTATCGACTGGCTTCAAATTTTGGTTGCGCCAGTCGAGTCGTGACGGCCATACTTGTGGGGAGATTACTGAAGCATCGTGTTTTTTTTTATATCGCTATATTATTATGGAAGTTTATATTATTAATATTATTACAAATCGTACATGCCTCGACTATGTTTCGACCTTGCGTTGCTGATATAGACAATTTCCTAGCTAGAATGCGTATGAATGCAACAACTATTTTACCACCTGTATGTGGTTCACAAAACTTTGGACTTATATGACAGTCATAAAGGTTACTAATTTGACACCTGTCAATTGTTTTAAGAGAAAATTTTTAAGATAACAAAATAATGTGGAATCATATTCCGTAACTCCTTATTTTCAGTAACTGAGACCCTTTTTGTGCCTACTGTGAATATGAAAGTAATTATTCACAATTTGAATAATCCAAGCATATCTTACTAAGGCAACAGTTAGTATTTTTGTTTATATATAAAACATTTGACTTAACATGATTATTACTGGCTTTTTATTGTTTTTTTTCCCCTGTCGAATTGGACTTCTGATTAATTTACTCATAACACAGATTTTTCCCGAGAATTACAAAAAAAAATAATAATACGCAAAATTTGGAGTTTTGCATATGCCATCATATTGGAACTGGCATAAAAATTCCATTTTTCCATTTTAAAAAAGTATTATAGGGGGCCAATTGCCCATTGTACGTTGAGTGCCTGGTGTCACAATGTATGATTCTGAATTACATGAGTACAATAGTTGTTGGATTTATTTGCCTGCTGGGAGGATTGAAATATCGTATACAGTCAGTGAATGTGAAACAGCTTGGCGAGTGTGACTTTTTATATTTTTATTCTTACTACAATTTGGTTTTTGCTTAATGTGATTGTCATTTACATAATTGACGATCGAACAGCAATCTCAGCGACATCTGGCCTATTTTTTTTTCTTCTTCATTGTAATCTTATGATTTAGAATGTAATAAATATTTTCATCGCCACGTTCAAGGATTTATCTCGCGTTTGGCCACACTCTCTTGGCCGGTTCCACTTTTAACTACAACCGAGTGGGAAATTGAAAAGTGCAGGCTCACCATAACTTTTGTAGCTGTTAGCCTTGTTAAGGTTAACGTCATTCTCAATTCTGAAACAAAATCCAAATTGGATGGCAAATGCACCACTAACATATTTCAGGATTCTAGGTCTCAAGTGAACAAAATTTCCTATTGTTTGAAAATGTGTATGTACATGTATTATTTTCTTCCGCATATATAAACTTAAATTATGTCGATTCATTTTCACCTTGCATTTGGAGATTAAGGTGTTTTCAAAGAATGAATCCAAAAGTAATCCAACATTCAAAATCATTGTCTCTTACGCGTGTTTAAAACATATTTGTTGTAAACTCAAATGTGGACCAGCGGTGCTATCTATCGAAATGGAGAGGGGGTGATAAAAGCTGGGGTGTAAGGTACAGCGTGAATGATTATAATCCATTTATTTGGTGCTCAATTTATTTATTTGTACTTTGTACTGTACCATTGAGTTCGCCAATTTAGTTTTAATGCGAAATCGAAATCGTAACGCGATTTGTTTGTGGAAAATATCCAAATTCTGGCGACTTGGCAAAAACTGCCATTTCTTTTGTTTCGTTATTAAGTTCTTCCAAAACTTAAACCCCCGGTCAAAGTGTAACAATCTATCGTTTTCTCAGTTGTACTGGACGAATTATACCGGCTCATGTCAATTTCGTTTTGTGCTTTATGGATGTTCCGTAGGTTGGTTGGAGACTGTATGACTACAATTTTGGCTTCCATTTAGAACTGAGTGTTTTTAGACGTTCACGTGTGGTTAAATCGCTTGCAACTGATCAGTCTCCGCCAATCTTGGGATCGAAAAATAATCCCTGCAACAATGGCTTCCAAATTCATGTTTTTGTAAATGCATTTTAAAGTTTCTTAGAAATTTAATGATTTTTTTATAATATTTGTCGAAATATACGCGCCAATACTCAATATATATATAGGGCTATACACACGCACCACCCCTAACATAAAAAACTGGATTCTCAGCAAAAGAAATATGAGGACTTACAATTTATTAATAACGAACACGACTTAACATTTTTTTGCATTGATTTTACATATGTAAGATTAAGTGGTCATCGTGTAAAAATATCACCTCCTGCTCGCACCCTTTACCCCGTTCGTTTTTCAGAATAATAAAGTTACGGATAATAAATAACTTACAAATAACCCCTAATCCCTCTGTCCAACCTCGTACCCTTTAGCATTTTTTACATTGTCAAAAGATTAGATGGTATGTGCAAGAATAGTTTGTTTCGCTTTGTCAAGTCAATGAATTGTACAAAAAAATGTTTTCAAGCATAAGAGATCGATGAATGTAATATTACTGTGGCAGGATATTAAAAGAGAGGAATTATGTGAATTTAAAGCAAGGACTACGTGTTTATTTTTTTCGGAAATTTATCAATAAACGTGTAGCTTGTGAAAATCTGACCCAGTTAAGGTACGCTTATAATTTTGGAATTTTTTTGTTGAAATACTTTTGGCCGAAGTGTTTGAACACTGGCGCCATGTTGATGACAAAAGCGGTATCTAGAAGAATCGTTTACTATTAACAGGTTGCGCTTTTGAGTTGATGCCGGCAGGTTTTCCATGCAAAAGATCGTCTCACGTTTAGTGACGTCACCACGTCTAACAAGAGTTTTCGCAAACTCTTGCCGTCAACGTAGATGACGTCAAAGACTGGCGCCACCTCATTGGTTGACGCTTATCAAAGTTCCCGGCATGCATCAGTTTTGTGTACCCTGTTTGCTTCAACGTGAAGCACGCCGGAAGTGAAGCAATAAAATTTTGCCGACAGTTTCCGACGCTCACCGCAGAGCGGCGTTCATTTTTTCCAGGACTCGAGCGCACTCAAATCAGTTTCGTTATTTCGTGAATGTGTGAAAATCTTTTCTAAAAATCTGTATTACCTGGAACGATGGAAACCTTTTAATCATTCACAAGACAAAAAACTAATCTTCCAAAGTGCAATTCAATCGCGAAGACCTCAAAATTTATAAAATCTCGAAGTCCAAATTCATATTTTCACCGAAAGCGTCTTCCTCGCCTAGCTCGCCAGTCTTCTCTTGTTAAAAGCCGCGTGTGACGTCACCAAAAAAACCAAAATGGCGCAGTGGATCGTAGCCCCTTGTGGTTATCCTGACGTGAACAACGGGCAAGCTTATTTCTACCAGGGAAACCAGCCTCACCCGGTGCCCAACCAAGATGTGCTGTTGAGAATGCAGGTACATACATATATCTGAATCAGAATTGCCTGCAATGTGAATCACACTTAAATTTAAATGAAATCCGGGTTAGGCTTAACCTTGACTAAAGAAGGGCGATCCGCTCGTATGCCTCTGTTCGCACAAGACGATGTGATCCGGATTGAGGCAGGGTGCGGTGTATGTGGTGTGTATTTCTTATGGATGCTGCCAAACAGCCGAAACATTTGATTAACATACCCATCACAACTCGGATATTTTTGTCATGTGTGACTACCGTAGACAAAGCACTTCATTGTCCGTGGCTACTGGCGAGGCTGCACTCACCGATTTCACACGCCTGCGTACCTAGCGGGGCTTCGGGAGATAATTTTTCTAGTAGCAGTCATGGCGATCATGACAAAATTGACGCTAGGTGCGTAGTGAAAAAGGGGGTGATTCTAGTCTATTTGGGGGATCCCCTATGCCGGCTGTCCGCTCTAGTCAAAATATTTTATGATCAGTGTTAAAAGAACGCTGCAGACTTTTCAATTACCTAAGCCTGTTCCACGCAATAAAATTGTCACACAAATCAATAAATTTACCAAAAAAATCATTCATGCAGTAGTTTAGTGTTCGAATGAAATTGCGAAATTTGGCCTTCGTAGGCTTAACATGCGGCCTTTTAATAAACAAAATGGCCTCAGTATTTTCTCATGCAAGGGAGGAAAAATATCTTTGTCTCCATTTTTCGCCATTGATTTATTGGACCGAAAAATGCATTTGCTGTTACAAATTTCGTTTGTTAGTGCGGTACATAGGTAATCGTTTCAAAAACTGTACACGTAGTTAAGATTCTGGCAATTCTTAATATCGCCCCTTTTTTATATCTCGATTCTTTTATTTCATTCAGGCGTCATCAAATAATAGAAAAATTATACAGGTTGAGTCATATGAATCATTCTTTTGGTCAGTTGGTGTCAGAAAAAAATAATGTTTACAGTGCAGGATGCTTTTATGTGGAACTGCTAAGCGACGCAGTTCAGTGGCCTGAGTACGTGTAGTTGAATGTCTTTTGGTTTGCGCTTTTTTAGTCTAGTGAGGCAGGATCGACAGTTCCGCTTAAAAAAATGATAGTCGTATATGTTGACAATCCAGGTATGGCACCAATCTAAGCAGAATACAATACAGTTCAGTGTTGTGAGCTTGAAAATTATTCATTTGATCGGGTCATCTAAACTATCAATATTTCTGTCAGATTAAAAAATAAAAAAATGCTTCAAAATGTTTCAATGACCTGTCGTGGCAATAAATATATATTGTTTCGTGCACTTTGCTCAGATCAGTGTCACGGAAACGTTAAGAGTAGGCATCGAATTTATCTAATTTTTCCCAAGAAAATAGATGTCCAAGAATAGGAGATAGATGGCAGGAATATATCACAAATTCGTCGAATAGGGCGTTAAAAAGTAACCGTGTCACAGCTGACACAATCGCATATTGTTATTGTGATTGGAAAATTTTAATTAATGAAAATATTACAAACTTAATTTGCCAAATTCATTTTCATATTTACTTAATTAGTCACCCATCAAAACTGATAACGTAACGTTGTACCAGATTGCAGCATCTACAAAAAGCTGAAATCACCTGGGTGACCTACATGTTCACTATATGGAGCTTCGTGAGTCTAAGCGAAAAATCTATTTTCGAGCGTTACGATGGCGTACATTTATGTATGCCTCGCTGTGCTAAAATTTTTTTTTTTTTTGGTACGGCTGGTGGTGCTGTATTGTGACCGCAAAAAACGAAACTCCAACAAATTTCAGAATGCCCAGTCGTAGTAGTGAAACGAGACACTAGCAACATTTTCCATTCAGCCGTCGTAATTCGAACCACATGCGGTGCTTGCGTAGGCCTCTATCGTCTAAACAGCAGCGATTGTTTCGGTTCGTTTGGTCGGGTCAGAGTGGTTAGGCGTTTTCACGGTCCACAGCCCTGACCAAATTCAGTACGGGTGGCGGGAGCGTCGTCTTGAGATCTCGGGGCGATGAGGGCGGGTTTTGATTCACACTGGTTCTGCTCAGTTGGTTAGAGTATATTGCTCATTTATTGCGCACAAATTTAAGATAAAAAAAAATAGAAACTGAGGAATGGTAAAAAAAAATGATAAATTGTTTAATTAAAGCAATAAATTTCTATTTTGATTCAAATTTTCGCCATTTTCTCACGTGTTGCCACAAGTTTCTCAGATGGCGGAAGCGTTGGACGTGTCCAAAACATAATTCGTCCACGTATACCTACATGCAATTAAACACGCATAATTCATTTTTATCTATACCGCTGGTTGTTCATCATTTCGCATTGTACGTGCCGCGATATCGTTAACATTCGGAATACTATAATATTTCTCAGCAAACTATCCGCTAAGGGTAAAGTCTTATTTTTGAAAGGACAACGTCTTTTTAAAAGGGCAAAGACATATTTCCACAAAGATCAAAGTCTTATTTTTTCAAAGGGGTGAAGTCTTATTTTTGGCTAGTAAAAACGTTCGAATTATCCAATCTAAAAAGGAATATTTGCTTCTATTTGTCAGCAAAATATAGTCCGTATGCCGATTACGTTTCACGCAAAGTACTAAACTTTCAAACGTCTCGTGTAATAGCACTCAACTGTACAAGTAGCTAGATTTTGTTGGGTGTACGTAGATCGTAGACACGTAGACGTCGTGTATTTTAAGCTCGCGTTTTGGTTTTGCGAGCGCGGAACCTCAATTTCTCGCTCTTGGTACATGCCAGGCCGTGAGAGAAGGCTTTTCGGTTGTGGGCGGGCACTGGCAGACAGTGGGTTGTAGTTGCCGCTCAATGCCACATCAAAGGTGAAAACGGCCTGAGCTGTCAAGAGAGGGCCAATGGGGGACACGTCAAAACTCTTACCCGTCAAATCTTTTATACGTCAATGACCAAATCTCTTACCCGTCAAATCTCTTGCCCGTCAAAACTCTTATACGTTTTTCTGGAGGTTTTACAGCAAAAACTATTTTACGCGTAAGAGATTTGACGGGTAAGTTTTGACATAGCCCCGGGCCAATGAAATGTTTGCATGAAAACGGCTATCTGAACTTCGAGCTTCTGTGCGTCATGTTCATTGCGTTTCGATTGCCAATGCCGAAATGTGAGTTGTTGAGGTATCAGTAGGAGTGGGTTATCATCGCTATCAATTTCGATTGGGTTGCATAATTTAGGCTAATCGTTTGCTTTTTCGCGGGCAAGCGTTATCCGATAGGGTGACTCAACAAATGGTCGTGCTTAGATGTAATCGATATGCAATTTTCGTGTTCATGAATACTTTTTGTACTTTGCCTCGCGAATGTGCAAGAATAGTTCGTGACATGGCTGCGCCATTCAGATTGCGAGGATGAAACTGTAGTTCCCCAATAAATAACATTGGTTTGAACAGAAAGAAATGTAAAAAAAAATTACAAATAAAATTATTGTTCTCTTATCTCATGTCATCAGGAGTCATGTCAGTAATCAGTCATGCCAGAGCCTTACCGCTATGCTACGGATAACACTGTAATTAGGAGCTTCCGATTCCAACTAAAGATATAAAAAAATCGCGAAACCCATCTCTCCACACCACCATCCTTATGGCGGAGTGCACCAGAAATCGGCTATGTGGGACATTAGCTAAAGGCTACATTAGGATATGGGCTTCCCATAA
>JAUJYS010000203.1:0-27539 GCA_033995665.1 Melogona broelemanni | reverse complement strand
GTGCATGATAGACAGTGTTAATTTGGTTTGATACTGTTTTGCGGGTAAAAGTCATCATGAAGGTCTTCTTGTTGTTGCATTGTGAACTCCATATGCGTAGAAAGTTAGTCGAATGACAAGACAATTTTCTTGGTAATTAGAATGTTTCTTATCTTTGAATGAAGTTTTTACATGCGTGCTTACATTGTAAACTCCATATGCGAAGAAAGTTATTCGAGCGACAATTGAGACAATTTTCTTGGCATATTCATGCGAAATTACGTGTCGAGAATATTTGGCGAATTAATTCAATCTGAATCGTTTTTATTTCGCTATTTTAATTTAAACTGCTGCTTCCACGGGCCAAAAGCTGATCGTTCCTCTAAATTAATTATTTTTCGATCGAGTCAAGAATATTACAGAAAAAACACAAATTTGGGCAATTAATGCTGTGACATGCTGCTAATTTTAATATCTAAGAACAAATCCAGAATGTAAAATCAGTAAAACTAGAAGTAATTATCGCATTCGTTGTTCATCAAGACTGTACAAAAAAATAAAAGCGGACACGATACTTGTTTCACCTGACGTGTTTATATGCACCTGAAATGTTCATCATGACAATATTACGAAATGACGATGTCCCGATTCGAGATTTTTTAAAAAAATTAATGAATGTGAAAAAGCTGGTAGAAATAGATATCTGCCTGCTCTTCTCTCGAAATCGGCGCAAAATACATGTGCCAATCTTAAGAAAATTGCCAAGTCAAACTTGGCATTTCGTGCTACGTCTCCCAGGGGTGGGTGGGGCTGGCAACAACAGGGAACTTCCGACAGCAGATACCATTGAGGCGATCGCCACCCACCCAACACTTGCCTCGTAGAAAACAAGACTCCGTATGTACACACTTGAAAAAAGAGATGAAGGTGATAGAGGGGCGGGTTCTTGTTTATCTGCGTCCACGTCCCCTGCCACGACCACGGCCCCTTCCACGGGTGCCACGACCACGTCCACGACCGGCAGCTCCGGCCGCTGCAAAAAAAAAAGGAGATCGATAATGTTAGAAGAGAAACAGGAAACAAATAAAATTCACATTCTCGTTCGTCTTGTCTCAATTTACCCCAGGGAGCGACCTGGTTTTTTTGGCCTTGTCTAGACTCAACACCTTAGTGAAGATCTTTGACGAAATATAGTGTTGTAAGGCACGCGTAAAAATTACTTTCGCCCGACAAAATTCCGAAAGTGTCGATAGGCAAACCAACCCACAATCTCTTGCATGGCTAACCACTAAGCCACATGACACCTCCACATCTGAATTAATGCTGGAATTGCTTACACTACAATTAATTTTACAAATGCAATTTAGGGGAAGATTTGTACTAGTTTATTTATTAGCTTGATTTAATCAATTTAATTTCGTTTAAAATACGGTATTAACTTTTTTACTAGCTAATTTAATTGATATTTAATCAATATAAGTTCGATACATATTTTTTCAGCTCATTAAAAAAAGTGCCACCCGAACGAAGATTCGAACCAAAGAATCATAGATAAATAAATTAACTGTACTGTCAGGGCTTCAAACACAGAGCTTGCATCGTGCTAATTTTTAAAAAAAATTCCACCCGAACAAATTCAAACCCACGATCTGACCATTAGACAAATATTAAATTTATAATTAACTGTACACAGTCGAGGATCCGAACCCAGAGCTTGCACCGTGTTATTATTTTTAATTAAATTTCCACCCGAACAGAGCTTCGAATCCACGATCTGACCATTCTAAACGAATATTAAATTTATAATTAACTGTGCACAGTCGGGGGATTCAAACGGAGAGCTTGTTACCAAAATATCTTGATTGAAAAAAATTCAATTTCAATCTTTTAACATTGGCGATTAAGACGATGAACCGGCTAAGATGAAAGGAGGAGCTATTCTTACCCCGTTCTCCCTGCTCCTTCTTCTTGGCCTTGGCCTTGGGCGTGTCGTCCACCAGGAGGGTCTCGAGCGACAGACTGTCCGGCAGAATGAAATAGCGAATGTTGTTGCCTCGGATGCTCAACGTCTCCAACTGGACGGGATCGCGGTTACGCACTGTCATCTTCACCGTCTTCAGGTGAGTGTTCATAGCTACGTCCACACCTGCACAAAAACAAATCAACATTTACATTAACAAATTTGATCATTATAATGATTGGGGTTGATGATCGAATACATGCTATGGAGGACCACTAATTTTTTTTTTTACTTTCTTAAGCAAGTTTTGGGCAACTTTGCTTTAGTCCAACAATTTTTTTTTTTTAAAGTCACCGTAGCGCCTAGTGCGCCACAGGACTACTGCACCCTCGTGTCTCTATGGAGATATGTGATGGGCAGGGAAGGGAAGGCAAGGGGATTGGCATCTGGTATAGCCAGACTGCAGGATCCACCCCTAAGCTCTGGACTCCCTAATGGAAGCTCAGGGGTAACGCCAGTGCCCCTGGCTAACGAATAAACGAAAGCCTGCTCCGGGAATCGAACCCGGAACCGTCGGCTTCGTAGGATGCTGCCATACCCACTGAGCCACTGGTGGCAGTGGTGGCCGACATCATATTACATGTGGCGTAACGGTTAGCGCATCAGACTACTGCCCAACGACCGCGGGTTCAATTCCCGAACGAATCTAAGAATCCAACTAAGGCTTGGATTCAATTTTTTTAATGGGGGAAATTTCCCTGACTAGTGAATATGATTGCCGGAGATTCTGCACTCATCATGTTGCTGTGTCTATATTTGGGGGTAGCACATTTTGACCAGTACTACCCCAGAATATGGAATAAACGAGAGCCTGCTAGGGGAATGGAACCCGGGACCGCCCACTCCGCAGTCTCTTGCCATACCCACTGAGCTAGACGGATAGACAGCCAAGAACGCAACCTAAGCTTGGATACAATTAGCAAGTCGCGCCCTTGGTAGGCTTAGAATTAGAAACGGCAACAAATGCAAGATGTGCGAGGTAAAGTACTAACCTACGATGGTTCCGTGCACTTGTGTGCCATTCTTTAACTCGACAGTCACCGTCTCGTGACTAAGCTTCATCAGGAACCTGAAAAAGATCAACATGTCTGGTCATTTTTCACCATTTTACAACATGTACAACGGACATTAATTGAGGTTGTTAAACGGATTTTAATCCGGCTGCCTTGATCCCGAGAAACCGGACAGGCAGCCCAGGAGGAGTTAGACACCCCTTAACCGTAGCCGATGCATTAACTATGAGGGGTGTTGTCACCAGTACCCCAGGCTCGTCGAATAAACGACAGCCTGCGCCGGGAATCGAACCCGGATCGCAAAGCAGTCGGTTGCCATAACTACTGTGAACACAAGACGCCTATCTGAAGCATGTACAAAGGGAAGAACACTCGACAGTACCATATCATTGCACCACTAAAGATATTACATGTATTCAAACGTACCGGTAGCAATTTCAAAATTTTATTACGGTTAGGGAACCGGTACAAGTACATGTGCAGAGATCAAACCGACCGAATAAATACATATTTTTACGAATGCCAATTAGCCTATCATTCGCTCTAGATCATTTATTCCCTGCATTATCAAACTAACTACTCGGACATGTGTAGCTTAGTTAGGCCTAGGCCAAAACCTAGGCTTTGAATACGCTTGTCAAATTCGACAGCCAAGCAACTACGATACATGTCCGGCACTGCATTACTCGAACAAAACATCCACTTAACAACCTAGAATCTTGTATCACAACAATATTTACAACTTTTTCATATATTTAACAATCTTATTTCATGTTTTGTTTGGTTCTCAGATATTTTAGGGAGAGGGGGGGACCTCTGGGGAAAGGCTTAAAAACACAATATTTTTTCGATTATCCAGAAACGTCTAGGAAAGATAACAATGCTTTGAACTTTCGTGTCAACTCGCGAAAATCGGGAACCAAGACAACACATTTCAATTACAAACAGAACACAAACTAATAACGAACGAAATTCGAAGCCAGAGCCGGCGTTCGGCTATTGAGTTACTTAGCACTATCGGATCCCGATCGCCAGACCTACTTTCAGAGGCTTCATTTTCCCTAATCCGACAAAATAACGGCCCAAAAATGGCCATAAATCCGTGGTCTTCGCAATTTTTAACCATTCATTCTGTACTTACCTTACTAATTTCATGATGGATGCGGATTTTTGACAAACAACAACGCTGGATTCACGAACAAAGTCAAAAATGGCGGCGGCCTAAAACGGACGCCAAACGTTTGCCTGTTTCCCGAATTTGCCGTCAGAGGGCGGCGCGTTTAGGTGATTGCTATGCGCGCCCCTAGCGGTAGCTAGCGCCTTCCATCGGGCCAAACTTGTTAATAAATTCAGGTACAAAACACATTTAACCTTTAAAAAATTTGCCAACTTGGAATTTCACAATGTATGGTAACAAACTCAATTGTGGTGGTAACATATTTATTTGCCAACTTTCTTCTACAGTCTACAATCATTTCACAAATGTTATTCGGGGAGAACAAAACAAAAAGCAAAAGTCATATTTTTTCGATGAACACTTTCTCCCGTTCATTGTGGGATTTATTTCTACAATGACATTATTTTTATTGTCATATTTTTTGTCTAATAAATTTGTGAAAAAACGTTGTTTTAAAATTCCGTTTCGGTTATGTACTATATATCTTGGATCACACGATTACTGGGACTACTCTAACTGCAAATATTTGGCACACCATTGCTAAAGTCACGCAAGTACTGAGCAGATAACAGACAATAAACGCTAAGAACAAATTCATGACTCGCAAGTGTATCACATATTGAACTCACTATTTTGCATGTAACGTGTTTTGTTTTTCCAAAATAAATCGCGCTACAACAAAATATAATCAAATTTAGCGCTTTTCGTGTTTCAATTTAGTGAATTTTAATTAAAACCAACTTACGCCTAAGCCTGTCCGATCATGATCACATCAGACAGCACTTTCGCAGGCTTCATTCGAATATTACTACTAACGTGACGTCACAGCGTGGCATTCGCGTCACAGAGGCGTCGCAGCTGCGCATTAACGATTTTATGCACACATGAATTTGCGCACACAAAATGGCGGAAAGGCGTGTTCTATTACATAGGATGAGTCACTAAAACTGGATTCAGATTTTGATACATTTGTAAATTAAAACCAAAATGGCAAGTTGAAAATGGGAAAAAAATAAATTTGAATAAATGTCACAAGATTTTGCGAGTACAGTATTCTGAATGAAAACTTTCCAACTATAAATCTCCAAATGCTCACCCACTATAGCGATAAAATATAAGTTAAAATTACTATTTACGTTACGTTATAGAGGGGTACAAGTTAGGTTATAGAGGGGTACAAGTATGAGCAAACACCCTTCAAGAAACATCCTGAATATCGAACAGCACCATCTAGTGAGTCACCGTGATTTAATATAATTACGACAGTTAAAAATTTGAAACAAATTCACAGTCAAATAAAATTAAACCGGTAACAGCAAACACCAAAATGCAAACCAGTCACGTCATCCAATAAATTTCACTGACTACTGTCAGTGGTAGTTTGGCGAAAAAACAAAAACTACACGTATACAAGACAGGGGAATTCTTAAACACTCACTTTTTTCACAATAACAAACTCTTTCGGATAGAGAATCTTTGAACTCCTACTAGTATTAAATATCTAGTTTAGTTTAATATACAGGTATGTATACCAGTTAATATATATTTAAGCATAAATAAATTTTCAATATGATGGTACTACTTTACTGTACAACACATACAGACTACGAAAATGGTATTTTTTTTCTTTTTGGAAAAACCACACGATTAATAAGAAATTAAATGATTATTAGTTGAGAGAAAAATTCTGGAAACTTTAAAATGCTCCCGTTTCAAGAAATTCCATTGACGAAAAATCGAAAAATCCTATTAGTGTCAATAAATTCAGTAAGATAACAAAAAGACAGACTTCCGTTTCAGCAAGTCATTCACTCCTCTTTAAGAATCAGTTAAAATAAATATCAAGATGTTAACCTTTTACTTTGATCGATAAGTCATATTTTTAGATTCGCGAGATCAACAAACTCGTGAATCAATTACATTAATTCATCACAAGAGTTAGTCTATGTACACGTACATAGTTTGCTAATGTAAAACTGTAAATGACTGAACTGCATGATGGTTACTTAGATTGGAAATGTAAAAAAACAACCGTTTTTTTACCCCAAAACTAACCAGACATATCACAAAAAGACTGCAGAAAAAAACACAGGAAAAACAGATGATCCTGTTTTGAAAACAGGAAATCAAGAAATACCCCATACCAATTTTTCAGAATAACCTTTCCAAGGAAAACAGAAATTATATATATTTGACTGAAATTATACATTGAACACAAAATGGGCTGGCCGTTTTATTAGTTTTTGGTGCTATTTTTACAACTCCATTTTGGCCTAATTTGAACTCTTGTCGCGATAACTGAATTGAACTAGAATTTATTTTAATTTATAATAATAATGAGATGATATCTGGACTAAAATTAAAATCAAATAGGCCGACTAGCTGCAAATTCGGACAGCTAAATTTATTACGGCGTTGAATCAAGCTTACGATAAAAGGTTGGTGAATAGTGTTGGAAAACATTAATCAGTATTGGATCAACGGTAACGCCATGTTCCACAATATTGACTTTCCAGACCTTATACAAATTATTATCCGGCGTGGGCTTTCATTATTTATTCGATCCTGGGGTACTGGTGAAAATGTGCCCCTCACTATAAGACTCGAGCCCTAAGAGGGGTACAGAACCTCCTGTAGTGATAGCCACTACAGTGAATTTTAACGGGGAAAAAAAAATGCCCGCGGAGCTCTAAGCGTTCCGCGGAGCACAGTTTGAGAAACGAGGCGGCCCTACCGCATTGCTATCAGCACATACAGGAAGCTGGTTGGGGTTCGTCCTCGGCCCCCACTTTGAACGAGTCCTTGGTAGCCGCATCCAGCTCCTTCCGCGACCGGTTATGCTCCATGAGCTGCCTCGCCACATCGGCAAACATCTCGTCCACCCCTTCGCCACTCCGACACGACGTCTTGTAGATGCTGGAGATGAGGTTGTGACACTGCTCGCAGAACACCTCCAGATCGGCGTCCGTCACGCCGCCCCCGCCTCCGGACTGGCCGGAGGAACCGGAAATGCCACCACGTACTAGGTCCACCTTGTTGCCGCACAGGAAGATCTTGGCGTTCTCGGCGTAGGTGACCACGTCCAGGAGGTGTTGGGAGAGAATGTTGAAGGAGTCGGGGTTGTCCAGGCTGAAGACGAGGATGGCGGCTTCGGCGAATTTGTAGTAGCTGCTGGTGATGGAGGCCACGCGTTCCATGCCGCCCGTGTCCCATAGTTGGAGCTGGCAGGTCAGAAGGTCAGGAGGTCAGGAGAGGAAAGGGGAAGAGGGGGGAAAATAAATTGGAATCACGTCATCGGATAGTGTAGGCCAGCATAATAAAAGCGTAGATTGTAACGGTCTCTGGAAAATCTTCTGACTTATTTTTATTGGTATTTTCACAAGGGCTACTATGGTATTTTATTATTAGGATTGGCCAGGTAGCCAATCCTAATATTAAAAGGTATTTCTATACTGAACCAGGTGGCTATTTCAGTGTTTATACTTTTACTGATCAAAATCGAAATAAAAATGACGACTTCCTGTCATCAGGCATTTTTGCCAGAACAAAATAATCACAATTTCCCCAGGCTCTCCACAGAGTTATTGAACGTTTTTTGTTTCAGTTGTTGTGTTGTTTGGTTTGTTGGACTTATCGTGCATTTGAACCCGTTCGGCTGTCTGATCGAAATTATTGACCTCATGAACCGACCTTGACTTCCTTGTCGTTGAGCTTGTAGAGTTTTTCGAAGTGGTCGAGTCCCAGGGTGGAGGCGCGGTCCGTGGCCGTGATGAAACTGTTGGTGGCGAAACGACGGAAGAGGGAACTCTTACCCACCCCGTACTCGCCGCACAGGATCACCTTCTGCTCGGGACAACGGGTGGAAGCCATGCTTATTGTGGCTGGATCAGGAGCACACTAGTCGAGCTGGAATAGAAGAAGAGAGTGGACAACACATGAGAAACCGTAAAACGGCAGTGCTGGGTTCGTTCCTGTTGAAAAGAAACCGGTTTCAGTTCCCGTTTTCCTGCTGAAAAAAAAGAACCAGTTTTCGTTCTACATGTAATTTCTCAAAAATTAAAAGGAACCTAGGCGTTCCAAAATTCATAAAAAAAGAACCAGTTCCCAGGAACGCGTTCCTACCCAACACTGTAAAACGGCACACAAGACGAACAATATTGCGTCTGTTCATATTTTTGGCCAATATTGGGTCTGTTCAAATGATAAAACAGACGAGACTTAAATTTAAAACAAATGGTCGGTGTCTGCGCATTACAACAGTCACGGATTCTAACAAATTTAGTTAGATGAACTGAAAATATATTCATCGCTACGATGCAAATAGCAGGATGTTCAGGGTCTGTAAAAATTTGAAACGTTACATTCGAATTTTAATTAATCGATTCTTAATTTTTCCAATCCCACCACATTATTTTTTAATACGCGAATAGCATTTTGCGACAGATTACATTTTGCGAATTACAGATTGAATTTTTTTTTAAATTTAGATTTACATTTTAGATGGAATAATTGCCGCGCCGTAGCATAATGGCAATAAACGGGAGTGGTGAGGGTTGTGTGGGAATACGTGAGGAAAATGGAAGGAAAATACTGGGGTTATGGGTGATTGGGGCTGACTGGCCAGATGCGGCTAGCTTGTTGTTTTATTTTTTTTTTTTATTCAAATTTCTGCCAAAAACACTGTCGTTAAACAGCAACGCTTTCAGCTCCTGCAGCCAGCCAGGAGCTTAATTTAAATATAACTTAACTTAAATTAAATTGATTTTAAGGAGAGAAGGGAGGGGCTTCAACTAAGTCTTGGGCGAGGCGTTCCATTCAGGGACACATATGTTAAAAGAAAGAGGACTTGGCATTGCATTTCCAGCGAAGTTCCTACCAAGCTTGCACGGGTGCCCTCTGCATTTACTGTCTGATTTTGTTGATTTCGTTCTTAATTTGCATATTTTATGTTTTCGAACACAATTTTGAAAAACTAAGAATGGTGACTTTTTCTAATTCTACACACAAAACAGAGTGGGTGCAGCAGGGTCTTTCTCAAGCAGTTTAGGAAACACCCCAAAACCTAAAATCGCCATTCAACATTGGCCTAGTTCAACTATGCCAATTTGTGCCTTTTAAATCTCCGAAAATCACGACCAATTACATCACCATATGGCTATCAACTGAAGCTCAAATTACATGTTACTGACGAGAAATAGATGTAGAAATGTAGATAGAGTCTACAATTTGAAGAAATCGGGTCAAGGGTGCTGCCCTTTGACTCCTCCATTGGGGGACAACACCACCCACCTAAAGCAACATCCCCTGTGAAGGACGACAGGGGTATTTTGGTGATTTTTTCATGGATCCTCGAAAAAATTAGCCCATAAACGGCGCTTTGAGTAGTCAGTACATCCTAAAGATCATTCTTACCCTTATTCCAGGCTTATAGGTGCATTTTTATGCGTATTTAACGCGATTTATTTGTCGAAAACGAAACTGCACAAATTCCAAACCACCATTTTTAGCACAAATTGGTTTGTTCGTTCACATAAAACCTGTATCTATTCTGCGGGTGCGTTTATCACTTCAAAAACCAAAGCGTTACAAAACACACTGCGTCTTTTGACGGCTTACACTATCGGTCAAAAGGAACAAACAAAAGCGGATTAATTTTTATTGTAATCAAGTAATGTTTGCACCATGGAACAATTTCAAAAACGGTTTCACCTGACAATTTGTTTAATCCAAAATGCCAAACATTTCAGAGATCACGGTGACTTGAACTTAAAGAGTCAATTAGCGTTTAAAAGTAAATACTTGAAAATTGTTCAACACAAAAATTATTCACCGTGTAGACACCACATAAGGGAGGCTCCAAAAAGTAGGGCGCAAAAAACCTACACATACATATAACAACATTCCTGTTTTGGCATTTAAAAAAAATATTTTACAAAATCAAAAGACTAAATTGGAAAAAGAAAAAAAAAACATCGTTACAAAATAGACTGTCAATAAATTCAGGGGAAAAGGCTGAATGAATTAAATTTCTCCCACAATATTAGAAGCAATACTTTCTACATTAAAATATGATTTTATTCGGCAAGTGTTGACAAAATACACTTAAATTAGGACATCTTCCCTATTTACAATTGCGGCAATTACAAACTGTATTCAAGAACAGTTCGACAATCTATTATACAGGTGTACAAACTAGTTAATTGTATTGGCGGTCACATAACATTCATCATTGAACAGGTAATTACGACAGCCATGAGTGAACATACCGGTTGGGTGAACATGAGATTATAACAATTTAACCCTGAATTAAACGGAGACGGAGCGACATTTTTAAGGAAGCAGCATTTGTTTTCTCACGACACATTTTCATTTGTCTTTTTTGTCATCTGGCTTCTTGTGTTCGTCCGCGTACGCCTTAATCTTCCTCCACAGTTCCTTTGGTTCGTCCACCCTGGGAATCTGAAGTAAAATTATTTTTAATTTTAAATTCGGATTGGTCAAACAGATGGCAGATCTGAGATAATCATAAACTCTTGGGGTCGAGAGGGCATTGGATACACGTTAAACATTCCAACACTGCAAGAAACAACACTTTAAAGTTTAAGCATTTAACTGTATGATAGGAATTGATCAGTTTCGATAAATTGTAAAACTAACGCGCCCTGTTTTGATCATACAATAGATCAAATTTTAATTTCAATTGTAATTATTTCTAGTTTACATTTTTTCACAATCGAATTACAATCAAAAATCAACAATCCAGCAAAAATAATAATTTAATTACTATTATTATTTTATTGAAGTTCAATGATCGTCATCACTGAAGTGCATATCACAACAGGATAATCTGTGCCCCACTTGAGCAATTATAGAGGGACATATTTTCACCGGTACTGCTGGATAGGTAGAAAATGAACATAGAAACGCCATTAACTTGTATGAAATGGGGCTCAGCCATTAAAATTGATTCTAAAAATGGCTCCGCGAGCCAAAAGGTTTGGGAAACACTGCATTACAGGATCACTACCCCTCGTTTCGCTATGGCGATATGTGAGGAGCAGGGAAGGGAAGCTGGTATAGCCAGGCTGCAGGATCCACCCATATGCTCTAGACTCCCTAATGGAAGCTCAGGGGCGACACCAGTACTCCAGGGTCGTAGAATAAACGAAAGCCTGCGCCGGGAATCGAACCAGGGACCGTCCGCACCGCAGTCGGAAGCATATTACCGACTGGACTAGACGGCCGCACTTTTCAGTGTCTCAAAATGCTATTCGTTTCTATACACAAGCTTATTTAAAATAAGGCATTGTTTTTTAATTACAGAATTAATATTAGGGGCAACTCGCACCATTGATTATTTATGTGCAACCCACACTTAAATTTTCTAAATAGTTACATGGAATATTTCAAATTTTGTTAAAATTGTAAAAGTTGACATAGTCGGCCGGAATTTAACCTACGTCATAATTCTGGCAAGCGTAAACTCCGGCGTAGAATCCAGCTCCCAGCGTTATCTGTACAAAATAATGAAAACACATTCTGAGAAAAATTACATTATACTTTTTGATCCATCGTTCACAATGAATAGTCATTTTATTTTACGACGGCTACTTTAAATTTAATTTACATGTACATCTCGATTGTAAAGCACAACATCACAGTTTGGTTTGGTGGGGAAAATAATTATGTTGATCTGTAACTAATCCAGTAATTGCACCACATCGGCTCGTGCGCCGTTAATGGGTAACTAAACCAAATTGGCCGGGTCACTTACCACAAACTTTAGCATTTTAAGAAATAAACGTTGTTTCCACTTGTTTGCAAAGCCACATCAACCACTGTCAGTTGGCAATCAAAGTCTTGATTGTAAAACTTCACAATTACAATAAAATCGCTGCTAATTACTGATAAAATGTGATGCAAGCCAACGTAATCAAGAACCCGGGTGAAAATGTGTGACGAAAGTTTGAGATCCTCCAGGAGACTCAATTTTGTTCTTGATCACAGATGGAGATAGATGCATTAATGTTTCGACGGATATGACTGAAGTGGGTCTTTTTAAGATAGGGTCAACATCTAACGCACCACATTCAATTGAAATCTGGATGTTCAGTGTGAACTCCTCAGTTGCTAACTTCATGTAACAGATGGCGCTAGATATATTTCCCGGTAGATGCTGCCACTCGCGGCCTACTTTGGAACCTTCAAGTCAAAGGTGATTCAGGTAAAAACTATTTACTCACGGAAACTGGTAAATATTTAATTTTTGTATTCATTATTTATAATAATTTGAATATATTCAGCAAGTCTAATACATCGTTATTTTCTGAAATTTAAAATAAATACTTTTTTGGATTTTTTTAAAAGGCCAACAATTTCAGGACAATTATCTTTATAACAATTTCTTTTTAAACAATATTTTAGAAACGTGAATTTTTAGCATCCAAAAAATGCCCTCCATCTTCATAAAGGAGTATGAATGGAGCGAAACGCTGGAAGCAATCAACATTATTGTTCCTGTTCCTGGAATTTCGGCAAAAAATGTGGATACCTTTTTGACAGACTCTTACACGAAGGTATGAATCGAAGCTGGATTAATTTAATTTTGGTTTAATGTCTGCAGATGAAACTGAATGGCAGCCATTTGTTTACTCCGGTTGCTAGGCAACAGTTGCTCGCAACTCATGCGAGGGCAATCCGCAAATGACTGTCTATTTTCCTTTCACAGATCAGCTGCGCGCCATATATTTGGGAGATTTTTTTTAAGCACGATGTTGATTCCGAGAACTGTGTCGTGAAAATCGAATCCGGGGCGGCAAAAATTAGACTGTCGAAAAAGGAGTCAATTTTGTGGTCCGAAATTGCTCAAGTGCTTCCAGGTAAGAACACAAGGGCTGTTCGAAAATGTCATTTTACAGTTCAAATTCAGTGTTCGGTACATGTTATATCTTGTGCATATTCTGAGCTTTCGATTGATGTTTGAGAAAATCCGAAAATATGAATTAATTTCAAATTTAAACCTTTTCCTCAGACGACAAGAAAAGTATTATTGAAAAACGACAGGAAGAAATTTGTAAACAGCAAAAAAAGCAATCTGAACGAAGTGAGAAATTGAAAGTGAAGAAACAGACCTGGAATCGATCAGCTATTGACGAACAAATTAAGGTATTGAAAGCACGAGTCATTTAAAAAGTCATTATTTTTATTTAATATATTTTATCAGCTCAACCGATGGCTCAGTGGGTATGGCAACATCCTACCAAGCCGACGGTCGCGGGTTCGATTCCCGGCGTAGGCTTTCGTTTATTCGACGAGCCGCGGTACTGGCGTCACCCCTGAGCTTCCATTAGGGAGTCCAAGCTTAGGGGTGGATCCTACAGCCTGGCTATTCCAGCTGATATTCCCCTTCCCTGCCCCTCGCACATTTCCGTAGTGACACGAGGGTGTAGGCACTAGGCACTCCGGTGATTTAAAAAAAAAAAATAATAATAAAAAAAAATTTTCGCTGCTCATTTTATTTTTCATTAAAAGTTGGACGAAGAAGAAAAGCAGAGAATTAAAGACGCGATGACCAAAGACAAGCTGGAAGCAATGAAACTGATGTTTTCGACGACAACGCACTCAAAACCAATTTCCAAAAATGGTGAGTACAAAAATAGATGAGTTATGAAATCATTATAGTTCTACAAGATGTGTGCTAAATTTAAATTTATGTTTCAGATGTTTCGGTAAGCGTCAGTTCCAGACGTTTACCACCACCACCACCTCGAAACAGCGGAAAAATTGTCCTCGAATTCACCGAAGGCAAGAATGATGTTCCGACCAGGGAATGTTGGGATTACACGCCCAAGTGATTAAATTCAAATCGCGCAATCAATAGAATTAAGATGATTAATAAATTAAGAAAATACTTGTTTTGACACAGACCTGTCTCTCCACCACATCAACCGAAAATAATGGAAATTATGTGGGGAAAAAATAAAACTATTTATAAAAAACGTGTGATCTAATTTTATGGGCAACCAATAAAATGGAAATCCTGATTTTACAATTCCAAGGAACTGTTGAAAAAAATATGTTTGATTTAAGACTATTCAGATTGTCAGGAATCAAGTGTTGGGTAAGGAATGGAATAGTTCCATTTCTAGGAGCTGACTCTTTTTGAAAATAAACTTAGGAACGACTATGTTCCTTTTCATTTTTGATGAACGAAATCTATTGGTTCCTTTTTTTCATCGGAGGAACGGGAAGTAGCATTTCAAAAGGAACGAACCCCAAACTGTCAGGAATCCAGTACAAACTTTCAATTTCGCTAACTGGTCAGTTAGCGAAATTGAAAGTTTGACGAAACGAGACGAAATTGAATCACAAACAAATATAAACGAGTCACTGGATTATTTTCATTAAATTTAATTATGAAAAATACTTGAAATACGGTTATAATGGGCGGATTACATCCATAAACAAGATGAAAAAAAAATCGCATTTAAGGGAAGAACAAACATGAGGGGAAGCTTGAAAAACTGAAATGAAAATTAAGAAATGAAACAAAATGAAAAGTCATCATCCCCAATAACTAGGAATCGGAAAAGTAACCCACCAAATATATATATTTGTCCAAATTGTATCGTACATAAAAAATCAGCTGTTCATTTAGTGATACAAGCTTTAATTCCAGAGGTCGACTATAAACTAATCCAAATCCTATCCTACGTATATACACTATTTTTGTGTTGTTGATATTAAATTCTGCGAGGGGATGGGGAACGGGTATAGTGTGATACAACATATCATCAGCGTATTAATAATCTCGTATAAATTACAATAAAACCTTTGCACGAATTTATTGTTTGTTTTTTACCATTCAAATGTATACCATTGTTGACGTTTTTCCCCCAGCTCCTCCCTCCCCACCCAAAAACGAGACCTCACACTTTTGATACTACCTGGGACGAGTTGTTGTTAGATGTATTCCCCCAAAAATTTAGAAATTCCTGAGACTATTATTCCATTAGTGAAAAATGCATGCCGATCGAGAAATAACATTGAAACAAACTTGTCTAGGTAAAACATTTTATTTTTTGGTTAAGATTAAATTTTTTTTAACAATATTGTAATGAAAAAAAAAATAAAATTCGTGAATCACTTTCCCATGTCTAAAAAATCGATCAAAAATTATAGTTACGAATTAATTCCAGGTCAAGTGAAGTGTAATAACGAAAATCGATGCTACTCGCACCAAAATTTAAGGTTTTCGTCGTCAGCCTCTGTAACCAATTTTCAAATATTAAAACCCGGGACACCACCGATACAAATATTTTTTGCAATTTCCTGTGGATTCACAATCACGCATTAGAAGGTCGATCTCGACTTCAACATTCTCATTATTCAGTCACACGCGAAGGGAAAGGGAGGGGGAGGTGAGGGAGGATAAGTTAGCAGCAGTCAACGTTTGCAGCTGACATGTCATTTCTATAGCAGACACAACAGCAAAGTATAATAATAAATACGATAGACCACCGCCGGGTCTCCCCAGACCACAAAGTATAGTTTAAACGTCATCGATACAAAAATCGTTCAAAATAGGCAGTCACCCAAACCATTATCCCTCACCCCTCCCCCTCTTGTCCTCAAAATCGCTGTATCGAGCCACCCCACACCCACTGAGATCAATAGATACAGGTAAAGAAAATGTCACAACGCTTAGGGTTCTATCAAGTTCATTAATACCGAAGCTGGAGCGGAAAAGATGTTTAGAAATGTTTTTTGTTTTAATCTTTTAAGAAAATCTGCGCATATATGGGGAAGGCCACACACAAATCAATGTCATCCCCCAATTTGTGTTTTCCCCCAACATTAAAGCTGAGCACAGATTTTTGCTGAAAGACAATAATATTAAAACACTCTAGAGCAAAAAATAATTGATCGGATTTCACAAACTGGTCAGATACAACTCGTATACGACGTTCTCCACCAAAAAATTCATCACACGAAATTCGTTATTTGCGGATCGAAGGGTTTATTTCGTTGTGGCCTAATTTGCATATACCGCACAACAAAAATAATTTTCGCCCGTTGCATCATTAAAGCTAAATAGCAGAGACTAAATGAAATTGTGATGGCATATACCTAGCTTTGATAAGATTAAAAAAAAAACAATACCAACTGTTCGTTTTAAAATTTTACGACAATCCGCGAGATCCGACGAAACTGAACCTAAAACTGCAATTTCAATCGAAAGTCGTAATCAAATTCATGGTAATAAAGGAGCCAAATTTTTATTGTTTCCAGCAACCAGTTTGTACATCCTCAATTTCACTAGTTAAACGTTTCACGAAACTGAAATGCGACTGTGCTGCAGATTTAAAGTCCCTCTGTGTGCTACACACGTTCTTAGAATAATCTGGAAGCGATTTGAATCTGATCAGAAGTGGAATTTGAAATTGTCACTCCTAGAAAATTCTCTCTTCAGCCGAGAAGCCCTGCGGACAAATTTCACCCACCGAAAAACCACGAGAAATGCAATGAGAATTTACCTGATCACTCTTACAACAATGGACGGTCAGGTCAGGGGTCAGGGAGAGGAAGGGGAGGTCAAAGACTGGTGTACACGAATGGTCAACGATACAGTTCAACTATTTACACATTCCCAGTTCCACCACTTCAAACGTCACGTGGTATCCTCTACGAAGACGTGTACGATGACGACACTATGTTGAGGTATGCGAACCAAAAGTATATTTTAAAAAAAAATCAGTCGTCAACTGTAGTTCACACCAGTACAGGCTTGCCGACATCGTCCTCTAGGCACCCAGCAGCCGAACAGAGTCAGAACAGGGTCAGAGAATCAAACATAATCCGCAGTGACCCCGATCCAGAGATCGTGAATCTGTAGTGACATGGGTATACGCGAGTTCACCTCACCACCGTGAGGTGACAGTTTAGTCCTTGAATGCACAACAAAGTTAAGACGACTCTTAGTCTGATTCCACGTCACTGTTTCGTTCTTCCTCATCAGCTTCCTCGACGACAGTGTCAAACATTCCGTCGTCGTCCTCGTCTTCGGAATTAGCGGCCGATTTCTTAGCCTCGACAGTCTTTTTCTCAGGCTTCTGGCTCGCTGATGATGCAGCTGGTGTTTTCTTAGCGGTGGCCACATCCGCATCCACCTTTTTCTTAGCGACAACCTCCACCTCTGCCTTTTTCTTGGAAGCCACCTCTTCGACCGCCTTTTTCTTAGCAGGGACCTCCACCTCCTTCTCGACCGTCTTCTCCACCGGAGAAACTTTCTTAACACTCGCTTCAGCATCTTCCCGGTCGTCTTCGTTGGGAGACGCAGACCGACGGACACGTTTCGCCGGTGGATCTGGACTCTCCTCGTCTTCACTCGAATCGGTCACCACCGCCGCACTCTTAGCCGATTTCTTCGACGACGCCACCGAAGCTGCATCATCCTCGTCCATCTCTTCATCCTGGACCACCACCACCGGTGACGAGACGGCAGCCTTGCCATTCCGGTTAGCAGGAGCCGGTTTAATCGGCAGGTCGTCCTCACTATCATCATCCAGGGTCTCCACCACCGGCACCTTCTTCTCGGGCGTCACCACCATGACATCATCATCGTCGTCGTCACTGATAGTGGCCGTGTCGTCCAGCTGTTCCCGTTTCTCTGCCTCCTGGGCGTCGCGCACTTTGCCAGCGCATGCCTGGCACTTGTCCACGCGGCACAGTTTGACCTGACAGGCCTTGAGGTGGTTTTTCTCGTAATGGCTGATGCAGTTCTCGGTGCAGCGGAACTCGACGCCACATTCGACGCACGAACGGTTGCGGGATTCGACAGTGCCGGTGGAGGAGGTGGAAGCTCCGCCGGATGAGGACTCCTTGCGTGGTTGGCCGCTGCTGGATGAGGGCTTGCTGGTGTTGGAGCCACCGCTCTTGGTGCCAAAGCCGGCCGGCAGGGGCTTGGAGGGACCGTCGAGGACACGTTTGGCCACCGTGCTGTGCTCCTCGTACACGTGGGTCTGGTAAGGGATGGTGATAGTGGGAAGAAAACAAAATGAGACAAGATTAGTACATGGCGAAATCGAGTTTGAGTAGACAGAAATGATTTGCTTTAATTCAAGACGAATATGGAACGAAATAAAAGGGGTTGAATAACTAAGATGCAACGAAATAAAATAAATAAATATGTGAGACAAATAAGGTTAACTAAATTAATAAATGTGTGAAAAAATGAGATAACAAATTGACTGTAAATTAAATCAATGTCATACCATTATCGGCTAAATCAAAAATAATTTTTAAAAAATCCTGAGTGATGAACATAATTTGTTTCACTAGAAAGTAGACATGATATCGCAAAAATATATTTTTAAGTCAATTGAAGTTAGTTTAAAGTAAATAATTTAAATTTCATCTCCCACAAAATAAATAATCTAACTACATTGATATGGTGGTTTTTATATTAATTAAACAAACTAACAACTGAATTTGAAGGATTTTTTCTCGACCAGATAGAAAATGGAAATGGCAACTTTTTGAAAATTAAACATTAAACAGAGATGGATCACATTAAACAGAAGTTGCCGTTTCCATTTATTCTCTGGTCGAAAAAAAATCCTTTAAATTCAGCTATTGCAACTCAATGGCTCCGATGAACAATCACTCTTTCAAAAACTAACTACTAACTACTATTTCAATGAGAAAAATTCCAATTAGTTTCTTGGGGATATGTGAAAGCTTGATATATTCTTAAAACTATATTCTTAAAAGTAAATTCTGAAAAATATATTCTTCTATATTCTTAAAAGTAAATTCTGAAAAATATATTCTTCTATATTCTTAAAAGTAAATTCTTAAAAATATATTCTTCTATATTCTTAAAAATATATTCGTATAAGTAAATTCTTAAAAATATATTCGTAAAAGTAAATTCTTAAAAATATATTATTCTATATTCTTAAAAATATATTCTTAAAAGTTTAAAATTAATAAAACCAAGAGATAAACAGGAATAAGAAAACAAGAATAAAAGCCACTTTCTAAACTTCCAAAAGTGAATTTGTGTATAAATGATTTGTGTAACGAATAAACTAAGGTGCACTTGACACCAAAATGAACTTTGACACCATAATAGAAAAAAAGCAAACCCACCTCGAACAAGCGGTACATGTTGAAGGTAGCCGAACACACGGTGCACTTGTAGGACAGGTGAGCCGGCTTCAGCGTCATCCGATGATCCTTGGCCATGTGAACCACCAACTTCCACAGGAAAACCTTGCCGCAGATGGTACACCGCCCGCCATCCTTCCCCTTGTTGGCGTTCTCCTGCATGCTGCTGGTCACCAGCCCGTGCGAGCCCAACAGATGCCGCTCCAGCCCCTGATCCGTGAAGAAACGGAAATGACATTTCTGGCAGTTGAGCGGCGGCCGATTATGAATCATCTTGGGATGAATCTTCACTTTATGGATCCACTGCATGTGATTGCGCAACTGATCCAGATCCTTGATGTATCCGTCGCAGATTTCGCACACCACGTACGAAGAATTGTTGGCCCCGCTGCCACCCGCGCCCACCTGCTGGGCCTGGCCAGCTCGACTGCCGCTGCTGGAGGAAGGCGGACTGGGTCGCACCAAGTTGGCCGCACCCTGACTGCGCTGCTGCTGCTGCTGGACCTGGCCAGGACTAGCTCGGGATGACCCTCCGGAGGCCACCAGCTGCGCCGGACGGGCCTTGTTGGTCACCGGGGTGATGGAGATGTTAGGTTTGGCGCTGCCGGGGATTTGAGGCTGGAGACGGTTTCCCACCATGGGCACGGCATTGTGACGGGATACCGGATAGGCCTGTGGTTTGGTGGTGGCGCCCTGAGGTCCACTCGTGGTGGCCAGGTTGGGGATAAGGGCCACGGGGGTGGGTCCAACCCGGTTGCCCGTGTTGACGGCGGTGGGAAGGATGGTGTACCGTGGCTGGGCCAGGGTGGGTGGCGCCGTGTTACGCAGGACCGGACCCACGTTGGTGCGCACCACCTGGTACAACTGGTTGCCCTGCAGGTAGGCGGTGGCCGCAGCACCACCCCCCGATGACACGGGGGTCAGGGTGGTGGAGCCGCTCACCTGCTGCTGGCGGGGCAGGATGTAGGCACGCGTTTGGCTCTGTGTCTGGCCGGCCGGAAGCTGGGCCCGGGCATAGGGGACACCGCCACGGATGGTGATGGGCGCGCTAGCCCGGCTCTGCTGCATGTACTGGCCACGCAGGACCGACTGGACATAGGCGGGGGTCAAGCGGAGGTCGGCGGGCTTGGGCACAATGTTGGGGCGGACACGGGCCATCTGCTGGAGCTGGTTGGGCACCCGGGAGGATGAGGCGGCCGCCACGGCGCCAGAGAGTCCACCCCCGCCCTGCTGGTTGTTGCCGCCGCGCAGGGCCTTCAAGGTGGCCACCGAGGCCAGGTGGCGGGTGCGCTTGGCCGGTGGTTCCCATTCGGGGGTGGGCGCAAGGTTCTTCTCCACCGCGAACGTCTTGGCGCACTTCCAGGTGTGGCGAGTCACTCTGGCCTTGCCCGAGTCCTCAAACGGACAGAGGGGACACATGTGGCAGGTGGGTGCCCGCTCCAGTCGCCCGAACGCCTTGTGCACGGTGTAGAGGTGGTGGAATATCTGGGAGGGGTCTGTGGTGTCGTAGGAGCAGAAGCTGCACTGCATGCGGTGGCCGCTGACGTGGATGGTCTCCAGGTGACGGTCCAGCACCGTCTTGGACTCGGTCACGAAGTTGCATCGCCCGCACTTGCGTGACTTGAACTGGAAGGGCTTGTTCTGGCTCTGGATGGCACTCAGTGTCCTCTGCAGGCTGGACACGATCCCCTCCCGCTCCTTGGTCTTCCAGCCACGGTCCAGCTTGCGTTTCTGGGCCTTGAAGATCTCCGTCTGGACCCACTGCTGCACCTGACCCAGACCGATATCCATGAAGAAGTTGCCCAGGGCTGATTCGAAGAAGGACTTGGTCTTTTTGGAGGCGGCCGGTAAAGGTGGATTGGCGTTGTCTCTCTCTATCTTCTCTAACCGCTCGCGTTCAGCCTTGGCCTGCAGGTAGTCAGCTGGCGCGATCTTGGCCACGAACTCTGACAAACTCTCCTTGGCCGGACATTCGAACAGATAGGGCACCACCAAGGACGGCGTGTAGACACTGACCTCCGCGTCGTCCTGCAGAGCTACCCCCTGCGAGGGATCCGGTTTGGTGGTCTTGGCGGCTGGCAGGAGGGGGCGGGCGGCACGGGCCACTGAGCTGCCCTGCAGGAGGGCGGAGCGCAGGGAGTTGTGGCCGGCTGGCAGGGACTGGGTGGAGGAGCGAGTGGCCATGTTGCGGGGCGAGCTGGCCACCACCAGGGACTTGCTGGAAGTGGGCGTCTTGGTGGGGGTGGTGGAGGTCTAGTTGGCCACCTTGCCACCTTTGGACTCGATGATGACCAGGGTGGGTGAACCGTCGTCAGGTTCGCGAGCGGCGTTGTTGATGGCCTGAGCCAAGGATTTGGTCTCGGTGATGATGACCGTTTGTTTCTTGTCGGTCTTGGTGGGGGTGGTGTCGGTTTGGTCATCGTCTTCACTGTCGTCACCATCGGCGGAGCTCGCTGCTTTCTTTACCACTATCTTCGACGTTTTCTTATTATCTTCCTTGTCGCCGGTCTCTTCATCTTCATCGTCCACTTCCATCTTGGACTCATCTTCGTCACTTTCATCTTCCGACTTGGCCACATCGTCTTCACCATCCTTATCATCGACGATCTTGAACTTTTTCTCAACATCCTTGGTCTTTTCATCAACAACCTTGGTTTTCTCGACGACCTTGTCATTCTCTTCAATGACATTGGTCTTATTTTCAACAACCTCGTCATCCGACTCGGACTTGTCTTTCTCGTCGGACTCGAGCTTCCGGTCCTTCGACTTGCGTTTGACATCACTGTCCTCACGAACCTCTTCCTCACCGTCCGATTCCACGACATCTTCCTTCTCGATGACCTCCTTGTCATCGTCGTCAACCTTGGAGTCATCCGCAGCATCGTCACTGACGTCACTCTGATTGTCCACCGCAGAGTCACCACGCTTGCCGTCCACCACCCTATCCGTATCCGCATCACCGGTTTCACTCTTGGATTCGTCTTTCTCACTGACTTTATCCTTGACCACTGCCTCTTTCTTAGAATGGTCGTCCTTCTTGGAGTCACTATTTTTCTTAGGATGATCATTCTTTTTAAGACTGTCATCTTTCTTGGAGTGCTCATCTTTCTTAGGATGATCATTCTTTTTAGGACTGTCATCTTTTTCGGAATGGTCATCTTTCTCGTTGGAGTGACCATCCTTGGACTTGTTATCCTTCTTTGAGTGACCATCTTTCTTAGAATGGTCATCTTTCTTGGAGTGACCATCCTTCTTAGAAAGGTCATGGTCGTCCGCCTCTCCGTTCTCGACCGACTCGACCTCGGCCTCAGAGTTCACCTGCTCGACCTTCTCCTCCTCATCACCGTCCACCGACATGGCCTCATCACCATCATCGTTCTCATCCTTGGACGTCCCATTGCCCTCGGCGCCGCTAGTGGTGGTGGTAGGAGTGGTGGCCACCTTGGCGGTCTTCTTGAGGTCGCCGTTGGGTGTGGCGTCACCCTTCTTGCGCAACGGTGGTTGGTCACCATCGTCCTCGGTGGTGGTGTTGGTCTCCTGTTTGTCACTGCGATGGTTGGCGTTGGTCGACTCTCGTTTCTTGAGAGCTTCCACGTCACCACCGTGGCTAGCCTCGTCCACCTCCATCATGGTGGTGGTGGTGCGATGGATGGCGCTCCGTGAGCTGCGAGGGTAGGGGGCGCGACGTGCTCACAGCTGGCGGGGACACATGCAAGTGCTGCTGGTGGTGGTGATCTGAAACGGGAGCAAATAGAACAGTTAGTTACTGGCCAATGCTTTTGTAGAATTACCAGAAACGCAAATAATAATTTGTATTGAATATCTATTGTAATATGATGCTGATGGCGATATTAATCGAAGCAATAATTCATAGCAATATTTCGCAATATGTCAACGTGTGACACGAGTTTTAAATGCAATAATAATATTCATGATAATTTATAGCATAAGTACAATTTTTTTTATTATTATTGATGTTCGTGATAGATTAAAAGTTTCTTGGTATCGGACTTGCATTGAATTAATTAATGGTTATTGAGAAATAATTTATTAATTAGTCAAACGTTTAATTTAAACAGTTGAAAGATTTTTCATTTAACGCAAGAATAGATAAACCAATGAATACGAATATTTACAGAATTAAATAAATGCGTATTACGAATATATACAATTACAATATACTCCAAAAGCCACCCCTGAGTCAGGGTTCAAATGACCAGGCAAGGATGAAAAATAAACGACGAAATAAAACGAAATTTGTTTAGAAAAAAGTCATAACGATTGATGGAGTTTGCTATTGTACTAAGAACTAAGAACTAAGACGATGCTAAGAAGTGTGTCCATAAGATTATTCCTGTCCATAAGATTATTCCTAACAAAACCAAGATAAAATAAATTACGAGAATAACAAAAAATAAAGCTATCCTAAAACAAACAAAAAAAAACAAAAATAAATAAAACAACCATGCCCAAAAGCGCGTCAAAAAAAGCTCAGTTATAAAATCAGATGAAAAACTCATAAAATCAACTACCCAATAAACAAATTAAAATTCCACCATTAATTCAATACAAGAATATGGAATTAGGAGACGTTTTTATAAAAAAAAAAAAGAGATAAGATGTAACCTAAACCATTTAGAACGTTTTTTACCATTTAAAAAATTTCGAGCAGTAACGTAAGGTAAGGTTTGTTTCGTTCTCAAAACGACGCTGTAAATATTTTGTAAAGGTTTAATCTGTTTTTGATTTATGCTCGGAGCCCTGCCAGCTCTCGTCGTCATTCATATCTGGTTCTGTCCTGGATTTCTTGTTCTTTTTTGTATTTAGAATGTTGCCGTATCGTCTCCTAAAAGGTCAAGGTTGCATCTTATCTCTAATTAATTCAATGTGTGACTAAACATATAAAAATTTCCCCAGAAATAAAAAAATCCCAGAACTAGTAATAGGAAAATGAATTTCTGGAGCGCAGTAGTTCCCCCTCAAAACTGTAATGGCCCGAGAGCAGAGTCATTCACCCCTGAACCTATTTTTTTTTGGGGTAGTGTGACGTGGCGATAAAATTTATCCCGCCAGGTGGCGCCTCTTCCGCCGCGTTATGCTTCACCAGCAGCAACGAAGGAGGTGATGTTGATGAGAAAAAAATGCCTTCGCATTCGATTACCACGATTTTGACTTTTTCAAAAAAAGGGTTAAGTCCATTCCGAACACAAAGGGGAGAGAACCACTGCACGTGCAACCCGCTCGGTGAGTTACCTGGGGGCGCGTTCCGAAAATGGGAAGAACAAATGCCAAGTATCGACCTTGTTAGGCGACAGGAGTCAAGGACTTGACGGACGCGGCCGTTACTGATGCGTTTTCCAGTTTCGGGTACAGGGTGCCTTGATACGACCGTGCCAGAAACCCCTTTTTCGAACGAATCTCATGAGATGGGATATGCGATGCCATTGCCATCGCTCTCTCAAAAGACAATTTCGTCACTCACAATTCTTCGATTGTAAAATAAATAATTATGTATTATAATATATACCCGCAAGCAGCCCCTTTTGGGATTAGTTATTTTTGAAGATGTCCCGCACCTGCATCTTAACAGCCCTTTCTTTGAAACTTTAATTTTTTTAATTCTTCGAAACACAGGTTTTGAAATTTCAGCTCAAGAAAAGCTGAAAATCAAAATCACAAGATCTTCTAATTTTGGTATTAACCCGTAACAAAATCGTCATTTACAACGATTTTTATTTGCATCGAGAAAAACATTCCGATTCTTTCCCGGGTTAAGACGTTTCCAACATTGAGATGCTTAGAAAATAATCATTATCAAATTTACAGAGTTGGATAGCGAATCTTTATTTTAAATTATGTTTATTTAGATTCTGCTTTAAGGAAAGAGAGAGGGGGCGAGAACGGAAAGGTAACCGAAAAGTAAAAGTCTAAATTCGTTTCAAAACGTTAGAAATCACAGAAGACTTTAAAATAGTATAAAGATAAGCTGGTGAAACTGTGCAGTGTTATACATTGCATACAATAGTAACATCTGCAGTCGTTAAATATCAAAATAAATAGAATGGAACGCAAATAGTAACGGTACCCAACTTTGCAAATTTATCAATGTTTTCTCGCAAGCTTTTTCTTCCAGAAGTGTGGCCCCATTCGAATCTCTCAAGAATTAATGTCTCGCCCGTCGACTGTCTTACGCAACATCTTACTTAACAAGTGTGGCAACAAACCCCGCACGACCTTTTGATCGTCTGGGACAAGAGACAACAACGACCAGACCACGCAAAAACAAGTTGAAACAACTGGTGAAACCATAAAAGTAAAAAGGGAACGGCAAACAGTCATTCACATCGGAATCTGGGAAACAAAATTGATTGAGAAAAACCGATGAACTATTAAGTAAAATCAGTGTTATAAGTCCGATTTGTTGGACACTTTTAATCTGTCAGGTACAGAGGTAACGAAAGCTTTCGGCCGTGAAACAAAAATTGACCCACCACTTGGACATTAAAAGAATTAACCTATTTAGAATTTGACGATAAGCCTATCAAAAAACGATATACATCGTCATTAAAAACACAGGCGGTTGAAGAATTAACCTCGCTGCATTTTTACAACTCCACATGTCACTAAACGTCATCTACAAACGTGTTATTCCTCATTTCACAAACTTTTTTTCTTCTGTAAACAAAGTTTGTGATCTCGTTCGTCATGAAATCGCGTCGTATCGCTATCATTATTTTTTGTAATTGATCTTCACTCACTTCAACAAACTTTCAATTACACAATTAGTTACAAACTATACCCGCAAGCAGCCCCTGATGGGCCCTAATCTTGGTAATTTTACATCGACTGCGCTACTCTTATTTTTTATCATAAAATCGCGCGGTCTCGCGATTAATATTTTTACCTAAGATAATCAACCGAATTAAGATTTGACGATAAGCCTATCAAAAATCGATATATACTACCATTAAATGAACACAGACGGATGGTTAAATGACCAGCCCCAACCGGACAAGACTTTCAAGACCGTACGAATAAAATGTTAACCTACGTTCTCGATTAAGGTAGTGAACAATTGCTCAAATCAATTTTAAAATGGAGTGGGGGCAATTTGAAGGACACTTGGAGGTCGAGTGACACCAGCAGGAAATAGGAACGAATGGTATGGTGGCACCCCCAAGCGGCAGCAATGGACGATTCCGTGGCCAAGCCAACCGGGTTTTGGCGAGGGGCCGCACACTCTTCCCGCCACCGCCACCGCCACCACAAGCTCACCGTACCTCCCCTCCCCCCCAATCCCCGGATGGGCGTCTAGTGAGCAACCAGAGCGCTCACCAAAACAACAGCCGGTCTAGCGGAGCACGACGAGAGCGCTCATCGCTCAAACCTAGTTCAAAAACTGTGACGTCAGAGGATAAAGTCGTCGATGAGCTGGTGACAGTGGCCGCAGGGTGGCGCTTCACTAACGCAACAAGCGATTCAAAACTAGTTCACTATCATCTCGATAGAGGGCGCGATCAGTCACACATATCTGTAGGCAGCGGTATGGACCACACGACAATCACAATATGCACCCGCAAGCAGCCCCGGAAGTGGACACCTCCGGGGCTGCTTATGGCTACGATTAGTTTTGGACGATGTATTTTTTTTTAAACACTACTATTATACAATTATGTTTACAACCACACTCCCGGGGGCGACCTGATGATTTGGTCTAGTCGAGGTTTCTGACCTAGGTTGGGATATTAATGTGCACCTGAACTTATACAGGCATGGCTCACGGCTGTACTTCCATTCCGAAGGAAGGCGTGCATGCGAATTTCTTTCGCCCGAAAGGTTCGGTGGGAATTGAAACCGTGATCGTGGGCATTGTCAAAACACGCCAACCACTATGCCACACGGCACCTCCGACTTTTTAAAGTGATATTCATCACAGGAGTTCTGCACCCTTCGTGCTGCCTTAGGAATGCCAGAGGGGCACATTTTTATCAGGACTTCGGGTTATCCAGGGTAATCGAACCCGGGACACCGTCTCACCGCAGTCGGCTAAAATACAAATTATGACAGTAGTAAAATAAACATCTATTATTACTAAACTAGTGAGTATATAGGAGCCGATTTAAGAACAATGAAAATGAGAAAGTGTAACCTAGACCATTAAGGAAACGTGACGGCAACT
>JAUJYS010000202.1:0-27631 GCA_033995665.1 Melogona broelemanni | reverse complement strand
GGATAAAGCATTCACCTGTTCGACGATCCCAGGTTCGATTCTTGGTGGCTATAAGGCGTAAAAACGTTGTAAAACGAAAATGTCTTAACAGAAAAAGAAAAAAATACTTTGCCAAGAAAATTATAAAGTTTGCACAGTAGAATGTTCATCTTCATATCAGATGTAGAGCAAAAAAAAATTGATAATTCAGGGATAAAGCATTCACCTGTTCGACGATCCCGGGTTCGATTCTTGGTTCGGGCTTTAGTTATTCGATCAAAAAGCACCCGTGAAAACGCCTCTCCATAAAATTATCTTTAGCGAGAATTTTGAGGTGTGCACAACTCAGGTAATTATCGATTGTCGAAATAGCAAAAATAGAAAATAAAAGCTTTTTAAAAAAATTATTTACACTGTCTTAACTGTTGTGTTAAAATAATTGCTCTAATTTGGCCCACAACATAAAGTTAATCCTTCAGACCAACTTTATAATATTTATAATCAATCAATCAATGGTTAGTCAGTCCTGGGACTGGTTTAACAGCAATGGGCTATGTCTCTCCATTCTCTCCTGTTTTCAGCCTCATCTTTCACTTCATAGTAGTATTTGGAGCCTGTGTCTTGGCATAACTGGGATACAAAGTTATTTCTTGACCTACCTAGGATATTAGAGGGGAGAATTCAAGGCAAGAGAGGACTCTTGCCTTGAATTATCCCCTCTAAAACTCTAATTTGTGGTCCCCCATGACGCAAAGCATGTCCTATCCATCTAATTCTTCTGATTTTTTATTATTCTGAGGATTTTTCTGTCTTCGAATATTTATAACTCTTATTTTATTCAATTTTCTAAATTATGAGTGACTGAAATTAATTTTATGGTGAGGCTAGTCAGCTCATTACGACAATGTGCTACCGTTGATGAAGAAAAGGTCTCGCTATCAGCTTATTCAACTTCGCGGTGGCAAATTGGAAAGCGCAGCTGTATTGCACGAGGCCACCTCCAGGGGAAGGATTTCACCGTAAGCCGCGTTAGGCCACTGCATCGGTGACGGGTGCAATTCGTCAGCGATTGTACAGTAGATTCATTGCTAGGAAAAACAGAACTATAAAATGGGAGCTCTTCTTAGAAATGTTGACAACTGGTTCCGAAAAATATTTAGCGTTCTGCAGTCCCAGATAAATACATATAGAGTACTGGCGTCGCCGAAACGCCCACATAAAAAATAACATTTGTCAGCAGTTTCTCTTGTGTATTTTTATGAGCCCATTTCAAGGCAATCCTTTCTCTCATGTCTCTTCCCCCCCCCATTCACGCATACATTCATTCAAATGTTCGTAGGTAAGCTTGGGACAGTCGCATCGGTCATTCGCCTCCATTTTCCCCGTTTAGGTGCGAGACACAACGACGACACATGAAATTTGACCTAAAGCCAGTTTAATAATAATCGACAACATGCAGACCGATTTGTGAGAGGGCTTAAACTACTGTTCGAACACTATTTTTGGACAATATCCTTTATGTTCGTAAAATCTTTTTGCTATTATTTTATAAAATATTATTTTGCCATTATTTAATGGAATAGTATAATTTTATATTATACCATTATTTAATAAAATAATATTTTCTCATTATTCAATTTATTTATAACATTTTGCCATTACGGTAGCAAAGAAATAATGTTTTGTCATCACTTATTAAACTAATAATAAGATTATATCTAATAAAATAATGTTTTGATGTTTTTTAATAAAATAATCTTTTGTCAATATTTCAACAAGTATTTGTACGTACCGATGGCTCAATGGGTATGGCAACATCCTACGAAGCCGATGGTCCCGGGTTCGATTCCCGGCGCAGGCATTCGTCAGCCTGGGGTACTGGTCTCACCCCTGAGCTTCTATTAGGGAGTCCAGAGCTTAGGGGTGGATCCTGCAGCCTGACTATTCCAGCTGCTATTCCCCATCCCTTCCCTTTTCTGCCCCTCACATATATCCATAGAGATCAAAGGGTGCAGTAATCCTGTATTGCACTTGGCACTACGTTGATATTAAAAAACAAAAAAACAAATTAAAGTAAATTAAAAACTTCGTTTTTCTGATAAAAACTTTCATTTTAGAGATGCTCATCTTAATAGAAAGTTTATAATATTAAAAACCCGAATTTTTCAACAAAATTCATTGGAATAGATGTGAAAAGCTCATGCAAGCTCATACAAGCCATGAAAGCTCATGAAAGCTAATTAATGCCGCAAACTCATTAAAGCCAAAAACTCAAGCAATCTCATAAAAGCTCATTAATACCAAAAGCTCATGCAAGCTCATAAAAACTCATGAATCCCAAATACTCATGAAAATATGGCAACCTAACATTGGAACAAAACTTTTCATAGAAGCTTTAAAACTAAATTATTGTGGCTATTTGTAATGGACGTTTTGTCATATCCTTGGCCAATCGCTTTCAACTAAAATAAGTAATAATTTTTTCCAGGATTCGAAGAACACCATGAAATTTTGATAGATTCAAATGTTCCGCAAGGTCTACTAGATTCCAAAATTTGAAGTATCTAGGACGTGTGCAAGTTGGTTTAAAAGGGCCTCAATGATGTCCAAACATACAAACAAACAAACAATCAACACTCAGGTCATCTTAATAGAAAGTTTAAAAAGAAATATCTTCCAAATATTATTATTTTTAAATATTTTCCATACTCTGTTCGTCAATCGTTTCGGCGCTCTCTCGAACTATGTCCTCCATATTCCTTACAGAACCACCGTATCAACGAGCCAATCTTTTATTGTCGCGCGCCCCGGATACCCACCATTTTCGCCGCCCTCCCGACCCGACCCTCAAAGCAAAAGGCAACGACCACGCCATGCCATCTCGTCTGGCTTTTCCAAACCTGCATTCCCTAAATACTATCGTAGACCTTTTCTCTCCATCTATACCAGCATTTAAGACCGACCATCCAGACATCGGACAATGGAGGGGGTTTCGGGTCTTCAACCTGGAGCACGCACTTGGAAATAATAAACAAACTGTTGACGCGCCGAGGGCCGAACGTCATCGTGGCCTCCGTCGTCGCAGGCGATTCCAGCCCGACACAACAAGTCACACGATTCTACTACAAAAGTCAAGTCTCGATCGACACATGCAGTACCCATTCAGCAGGTACAGGGGTTGAACAAAATAATGGAAACACTTCCATTTGTACGCGCGTGGATAGAAGAGGTGAACAAATAGCGGTATTTCCATTATTTTGTTCAATCCCTGTACGAATGGGGGAATGACTGCATCATTGCACCGACAAAAAAATCCAACCACCCCACTCGATCTAGAGCACGTTCGATTCCTGTGTAAAGAACACGATGGACTTATCAAGATCGAGTGTGATGACTAGGCGAATAACACGATTTTTTCCAAATTCGTGTTGGCGACTATGTTGGTGTAATACGTAGCCGAGGTAAATTCTACGAGCGACGAAGACGGAAAAAACCCCACAAATTAATAAACGGAATTATAAGTGCGAAATAACGCATAGATAAATGTCGAATAAATATAAACTATCATTTATTTTAAACGGACGATAGTGAGTTATTAAAAATAAAAATGTTTTTTCAACTGCGACTGATAAATTGAATTGCTTCGCTAACCATTGCTTTCAGACAAATAAAAGTTGATTTGTTATTCAAGTACTTGCCAACAAATCTAATAAAACAGTAAATGAACTAGAATTATTTGAATTTATTTAAATTAATTTAATTGAATTAAATAAATTTATTTACATGGATTGAATTGAACAAAATAATTTTTTTTTTTTTTTTTTAAAGTCACCGTAGTGCCTAGTGCACCACAGGACTACTGCACCTTAGTGTCTCTATGGAGATATGTGAGGGGCAGGGAAGGGCTGGGAAGGAGATTGGCAAGGAGACTGCAGGATCCACCCCTGAGCTCTGGACTCCCTAATGGAAGCTCAGGTGTGACACCAGTACCGCAGCTCGTCGAATGCTCGTCGAAACGACTGCTTCTGCCGGGAAACGAACCCGGGACCACCCGCTTAGTAGTCTATAACTATAGCCATTGTACCACGGGGGCCGCAATTTTACCGGTTTTCAAGACTTGTAAGCTCCTGTGTTTCAAGAATAAGTCTATAGTATACTCATTTCCATCTTGATGCATGGTAGGATCAAGGTATAGAAAATGTTATCCGCGGATAAAATTTTATACGCGTTGGTGAAACATTCTTCAAAAAATGATTTTGTTGATGCCCATCCTTACGACCTTTTTAATTCATTAGTTTACGTGCATTTCACATAATTCGCGCATCGTTGGACACTGTTGCAGGCGGGCGAAACAGTCTCAACACGTCCTCGGTGCGCCTAATCCGAGCGATCTGTGTTCGCGCGAGCGAATCAACCCTAATGAAATTTCCAGTCCCCACCCAAAGAATTATCGTGCGTAATCCGGCCAATTGCCGAGCGTGACTTTTTTTTTTTTTTTTTTTTGGTAAATGTAACGAACGGCATACGTCTGTGGTGTTTATGTCTTCTTGCCGGGTTCGTTCGAAATGTCGAAGTTCTTTCAGGTGTGGCGCGAGAAATTATCGATAGCGTGGCTAGATTTTCTGTAGAATAGCGCACCCGTGCAAAAGTGTAGAAGATTTTCGTAGATTTCGAAGATTTCCGTGTAGAAGATTTTCGTCGATCTTTACGAAATAAAAGAAAAACTTGACTTCGCATCTAAAAGAAAACTAGATTGCCATTGATCTCCATTTCTAATTCCTTGGTGACATTTTGACCTCAACCCAAAAAAAAGTCAAATTTTGTTTGTGTTCAGTTGCTTGCATACACAGTATATATATATTTTTTTATTTTAAAGTCACCGTAGTGCCTTTATACACTACAGGATTACTGCACCCTCATATGTCTATGGAGATGTGCGAGGGGCAGGGAAAGGAAGGGATGGGGAATGGCAGCTGGAATAGCCAGGCTGCAGGATCCACCCCTAAGCTCTTGACTCCCTAATGGAAGTTCAGCGGCAATTTAAAATTGCATTGTATTTTCCACATATTTTATTCTTCCACATATTTTATTGGTGGCTCTAGAAAAATTATACAAAAGAGACGAAATTTAAAAACCACCACTTAGTGAGACTATCTGAAGATTTGCGTAATTTTCAGCCAGGCATGGCTGGCTTCCGCAAAAGTCAACGATTTAACAAATTCACTCAATTGACCTTACCAATCTACCTTAAAAAAAAAAAAAAAAAAAACAGGCAACACGGTAACACTCCTGCTGCAACACACATAACGATAGACTTGAAACTGGTTTTGTATTCTCGTGATTAATTTATTTCCCTGGGAGGAAAAACCCATTGCAGCTGGAAATGAGCTCATCGATTGCCAAGCCAAGGCTTTCGAGCTTCTATCCCCGCCAATTTCGTTTGCTGGCACCGAGCCCGCACGCATCAAGCGCACGGGTCCGCTGCTTCACGCTTGCCCCTCTCCGTCCGGCCATGCACGCGGGGAACCATCAAAGCAAAATGACAGCTACTTTGCAGGAAATTAGGCCTACTTTCATTGTAGGGTTCCCCCCCTAACAAAACGGCTCGTGCGTAGAATAAAAGGAGTCAAATTAATGTTGGCAAGAGCGAGAGAGCACTGACCACGGAAAACAAGCGCACCAGTTATGAGTTACAAACAGTACACATAAATACTGCAAGTAGCGTAAAAGGCTTTTGTTTTGTTGCAGTAACCTATAATGAACTCTGTGTTGTTCACTGCGGGGCTTCCATCACAGCCATCTTTTAATCCGAAACAGTTAACGGAATTACTAACAGGCAGTCCAGCATTAGATGGAAAGAAAATGGCGCAATTAATTTAAACAGTAATTAAAAATTAAGATTGTTTCGTTCCCACGCAATTGCCTTCCCATACCCACTGCGAATTATTTTTAATTGGTGCAAACAATTAACCGAATACGATGTACGCTCGCAATTGTGATACACGTTACCAAACATTTGACTTAACAGACAATATTTCTTTTATGATGGGGTGACGGTACTATTACGTACAGACAGCGTTTACACTTGGAACTCGTCAATTGACATCACAGCAACAGATCACGTGAAGTTTCCGTTTGAGGCGGCCATTTCGAATTTGTCGCGATATAGGGAAACCGACTGAAGGTTCTCAACGAGCCATTCAATTATTTGGCCAGGTGCGGAAATATAAAATAATAAATTGATGCGAGAAATATTCTGGTCTACACGTACACAAATACGAATGTGCAGTGCATTGTCCGACTGACTGGATTTCGCAAATGATTTGTAATTAATTGTCAACACTGTTGTTACAATTTGTTTTGGCTGCATAAGTAAATAAAAGTTCCATGAATTTATTTACCATCTAATTGTGATACTTTCGTCAATCATTAAGTTAGAAAATATATCCATTCCAAATAATGGAGAGAATAAAACATTTATCTCTAAAATATCAAATGCAATGTAAATTACTGATATTGCATCACTATTAAGATTACATCTGTACGTATTGAAAACGACTTTTTAATTAAGTTTCCATGCTATTTCCTTCAGTTTTCCTTCCTACAACTATCAATCACGTAAAATCAACCTAATACAGCTGTACTATGTTACCCAATACACTGATGAAACCTCGGGAACATGTGTTCGTTCGAATAACGGTGGTGGCGAACGGTTCTCACATGTACGTCACCCAGCCATGTAACATACGCAACGCGACTGTTTTTTGGAGACAACAAAAATTTCTCCTCCCATCGTCCCCGGCTCTCTAAACCGCCCACGCGTGACAATTATATTACGTCTCTACGCCGGATTCTGTACATCGACAAAATTGGGTCATACGTAAATTCCGTAAGGCAGAGAGTGTATATGGGGCAACGGGGGTTGCTAAAAGTCACTCGGGATATAACACAATGACAGAAAAAGAAGAAAAAAAAGTTGAAACAAAACAGTTGGCAGCGCGGCAAACAGGCACACAATATGCACGAGACTGGAAATTGGTTACGCGTTTAATGAAGACAATGAGACCTGCCGATTCAAGAATACGACATTAAGACACGGTTTAAAAAAGCGCAACTATTTCGCCGTCAACTTTGCAATTACAATGGTAGATATCAAACAAAACTGGGGGAAAAAATGAACGAATATTTTCTTTAATTTCAACTACTAAAGAGAATTATAACTAAAAGTGATTTTTGTACTCACGAATGATGCAACGCTGCAGCACCATGCCACATGCGCTTTTCTGCGAAGTGCGAGTGGTCTAGTGGTTAGCGTGTTCGCCTACTATGCCCCAGACGCGGGGTTCAATTCCCGACCCAGACCTCCGGAATTTTTCAGACGAGAAAAATTCGTACGTTCATTCAAAATGGAAGTGAAGCTGTGGGACCCTGTCCCTGCATGTTGTCAATTGTCAAATACACGTTATACCTAGGTCAGAAGCCTAGACAAGGCCACATTGCAATGGCACCCCCTGAGGGGGGAGGACTTTTACAATGATACGTTGGTAAGCCTCTTTAATTAACAAACAGAAAAAAAAACCCTTATATTTCCACCAGTGTCCCAGAGATTGAATAAACGAGAATCCGCCACGGGAGTTTAACCAATATTTCCAGAAAAATATTTTAAAATACTGAAGTATATCTGTTTATTTTTTTAAAAATACTATTTAACCAAAATATATACGAAGGAAGCGCACAAAAAGGTAAAATCGGATCAATCAACAAGATTGTGGTGTGTATCCGGAGGATAAAAGAAACCGTACGTTTTAATTAAGAGAGGCGTGCTTATATTGTGAAAAGTTAAACGGATAAACATTAATTACTGCTCGTATGCGTAAGCTGGGGGGGTGGACTTTATCCTTGGACCACAAAAATCGGACAATCATCATTCACACCTTGAGAAAGACGAAGTATTCCAAGAACATGGCTCGCAAACTTAATGACCACAACTGCACCAACACAATAACTCGTACAACCCGAGCAGCACTCCAGCGGACTGCCATAATTTACGCGATGGCGAAAATTGCAGCCGTACCACGCAGAATAAAAAAAACACACACACGCACTCCCCCCGCCCACCATACCACGAAATTAGCCGGATTAGACATTCGCGGACCCGCGCGAGTTCGCCTACAGCCAGAATGGATGCGGAAGTGCGAAAAAGTGGACTTGCTTCACTAGAAACAATGACGCGGTGGTTGCGACGGCGGTCGGCGTTGTGAGAATCGGTTGTTCGGCCTGGATAATTATTTTTTTGTTCCCAACGCGCGGTCTTCGCATGTGTTTTAGCACATACATACGGAATACGCGGGGTGTACATATCGCGTGGCGGCCTACAGACCGAGTATACAGACGTGTATGCGCATGAAAGATGCGAGATTGTCGTGACTAACCACACAGCACGAGAAAACGCATTTTCGACTCTCGTTCTAAATGGATGGTCACTTGGTCATTGGTTTTCTCGACGGAAAAGTCGCCGCATCTTGATTCGCTGTTGCTATTTTCTAGTCCTAAAAGAAAGTGTGGGCGTGGGTGTATTCGCTGATGTTATTTTCTAGTCCTAAAAGAAAGTCCTACAATGCTATTTTCTAGTCCTAAAAGCAAATGCTCGTAATATATTCGTATATGGTGATAGGTCATGAGTGGTATTGTAAAGCAAGATATAACGAAATGAAATTAAGATGGTACATCCGCGACCAAAAATGCATAGGACATATCAACATGTTCCATGTTAAGAGACTTGTATTTACAATTTGAACAATTTACAATTTGAACCCGCAAGCAGCCCCTTGGGGGGCCTATGGCGGGGGAGGGCCTATGGCGGGTATGCAACAACAATAGTCGAATCATTGCACAAAAAGAAAATTAAAAAACAATTAATATGCCAAACAATGTGACTGCATGATTGAGATTCGAACCCACAACCATTTTATCTGTAAACGGATGCGCTATCAACTACACCAAACGTTAAAAGTAAAATGCAGAACACGTTGATGATAACACTCGCTGCATTTGATCTTGTACATGTTCAGTGTATGCCATTGCATATCAACATTGTGGTCGGGCATTGAAGAAAAAAAACAAGCGAGTTTTGCTTTTTTGGACACCTCCAAATAAGTCGATGTTGACTGACTGTCGCAGCAGCTCTCAGGCCGCAAGGTCTATAGACCTACTGCACTATAGGCACTACCAACACACTCGCGTGTATACATACAGCATCTCATCGATCGAGTGAGAAATTCTCGACCCAGGACCAGTTTTTTTTGTTATCTATTTGTCCCGCTTGTTTGTTTCCTTCTTCTTGAAAAGACCGAACGTAATTCAGACCGGTTGTTCCGACCAAATTCCATTTCCAGGTCACGGTCACCGGAAAAATCCCGTCAACATCGGCCAGTGGCTAGAGATAGAAATGAACAGGAAAAGCGAATGCGGTCGCAACATGGCGTTCACTAGTGGCTAGCATGTTGGCGAAAACAACATGACGCTTTCGCCAAGACATTTTCAATGTCAAAAACTGGTAACTGTTTTTAATCAGACTCGGTTTGTGTTTAATTAGGTGGCATCGTAATGTTCTCGCAATCGCCACATGCATCGTTCACCCATATCGCGGGGGATCAACTCGACAAGCAGGCCATACAACGTTAATTGCGAAATTGATTTATGGAAATTTTGTCGACGCCGTTGGATTTAGGAAGCAGGGGAAACGAGGAAGTTGTCCTCTGGGGTTGCAATTGCATCCTGCTATTTTATCAAGGGCATCGTTCGAAGCGAGACGAGAGAGTGGGCGAGGAGATTGGGTGTTACTGCAAGAATTTAAATCGCAAAGAAACAGGATTTAAATCATTTTCACTAAAAAAATCATCAAAACTACTTGAAATCAAATTATACTAACGAATTATTACTCTTTTCTGTCGCACAAAAAAATGAAACGCAAAGCCAGTAACATGAAATGCAAGCATCACCGCTGTAATGCAGTTTCAAAAGAAAATAAGATTATTGTATCTGTGTGGGGAAAACGTATGGCATTATTCTCAGCAATGAAACCTGCAGCCCAGCAACTAGCAGTCTTGTGAAAGCTGCCGTGTGGCCTAGTGGTCAGCGTATTCGCTGGGTTCGATTCCCGACAGAGCCCTCCGGAATTTTTCGGGCGAGAAAAATTCGAACTCACGCCTTCCTTCTAAATGGAAATAAAGCAGCGACCCCGTGCCTGTACGTTGTCAGAGTAAAAAAAAAATTAAAAATTACTCCTTAATTAAATAAGAGATATAGTTGATCACAGGCATGTCCCTTGACATCAACATATATCAAAACATAATTAAAGATATGCATGACCAATTAACAATAATTATGTTACCTTTAATTATGTTTTGATATATGTTGATGTCAAGGGACATGCCTGTGATCAACTACATCTCTTATTTATTTATGTGACACACGACGAATTTAAGCAATATAGTATGTCATTTTCGCCTCAACCCGTTTATGTCGTTTTATGGTTGCTAAAATATATTGTGATATTGTCGTTAATATCTGGATATATTTACTTTGTTTTAAATCACCTTAGGACTGATACTGTAACTGATAACAATAAAAGTACAGTATTTTACTAATACAATGTGTTTAACTCGTGTTCCTAGTTAGTCAAATATTCATTCAACCTAAATAACAATTAAAATATATTGTAGAAAAGTATCATAATTTATTATTCACATTCAATCACATTCATCATTCATCTCTGCACTATAACTTTCGCGTTTTTCTTAGCTAGGAATACGTACCTATTTCGGCAGCTACAAAGTATGAAGGCATTGTTTATCTGGGTAAGGGTGGGGAGGGAGGCAATTCTCACGGTGCATGTACGGCGAAGAACCAAGCCGCCAACGAAGAGATCAGGGCGAGGTCGACCTAAACACAATGGCGTTGGGTCAGCTAGAACAAAGGGCCCCACAAACCGCAAGTATCACACCGACCTGTTGGGGTCACCGGGTCAGCCCCGAAAATATATAGAGCATCTTGCACATAAAGCACACCTATTGGCAAGCCAATCGCCTATTTCATTGCCCGCGGCTTTGTTGTGATTAGAAAAACAGCCCATATATCTAACACCACACGGTGGCAAACTCAACGAGCTCAGAAAATAAACAAAGGGATGCGCCAAGTCACTTCACTCAGATTCTTCCATATGACTTCTTAAGATCGAAGACGGTAAAGAAACCCAATGTAGTAGGTGTCTACGAGCAACGAGTCAGCAGACTAGAAGTAAGATGGGAGGGGGAAATATCGCCCCGTTTGTTTGGATCGAAGTATTTGCATGTCTGGAACGGAACCACTTTTTTAACTGAAGTGGTAAAAAAATGACTGAAGAAGTCAGACAAAAACGACACAGTAGAGGAGAGAACAAAATGAGCACCGGTTCTTCCAGATTGGTCAAGTGGTTAGCGTTTCTGCCTACTGCTCAAAGGGTTGCAGGTTCGAGTCCGTCTCGAGTCTTAAGATAGGTCTTGAATTGAACAGAACTTGCAGTAACCAAGTAAATGACCTCAACTGGCTTCAATCGACCAAAATTCTTGAAAAGGCATCTACCTATTTCCCCTTTCGAACGAAGTGAACTGTTGCACAATATGCCCAAGTTCACATTCGAGTATTTTTATTTTCTCTTATGCAGTCATGCATTGATACGATTGGACGTTATAATAGCCGCTCGCGCGAGCGATTTACATTTTTTTAGACACCTAGCGGTAACGTCTCTTAATATTTATACTGTATTCTTCACGGATATTCAAACGCACCCGTCTATTGATGGAAAGCCTCCAAAGACGTCTATTACGTGCTAGTACGAGCGAAACGTTTAAAGTGAGTGACAAACATATCAAAACAAATTTAAATTTACGGGCCAATGCCAGCAGCAGGATGACAAGTTGATAGAGGCTATTCAGCAGCATGATTTATTTCACGGTTGAAAGCGGTTCCGAAGGAACAGAAACGGTAGGAATGAAATAAAAAAAAAAAAAAAATTGTACCAATAATTAAATTTTAAATTTAGCAGGTCCTTGAATTTCGTCGCACATTCAGACAATCAGACTTTGGTCTTTCGTTCAAACAATTGTATCTTGCACATTGGGGGAGCTTTCAGAATTAGCTACATGTTGTTCAAGTGTGTGATTAGCGCCACCCATGCCAAGCGGCGAGCAGATTAATCCTTTTTCCGCGTAATCCCCGTGTCTCCTGCATAGCCATGTACAGGGGTTGGACAAAATATTAGAAACACTTCCACCTGTACGCGTGTGGCAAAACAAATAGCGGTGTTTCAATTATGTTGTCCAACCACAGTAGCTAACTACCCATGTGTGTATGTGTCATGGCCGCGGCAGGGCAAGCAGTGATGTCGCCACCCCAGCCGGGAAATTCCAATTCTCAGCTGTGCGCGCGCGTCTCAATTTGGCAGAACCGAATTTCCGGCACACCGTGACGTCATATTATGCACGCGCGAACGTGACGATGTGTGGTTGAGACATGGACCGGTGACATCACTGAAAGAGTTGGTCTTTCGCAAGCACAGACTAAATTTATGCTCTGTGGCGTGCCGGCCAAATAATTGGCGAAAATGTCGCAATGTGCTAGCCTTTTCTGGAACTTGTTAATAGCGAATGTCAAGACTGATTAAAAAGTTTACCTGATATTTTTTATTTGTCCCTCCGTTCTTATCCCAGGTCCCGCGAAAATTGCACACAACTCTATTACATCTTTGTTTTTATTTATGATTATTATTTTTGGTTTATCCCAGGTTATTTTCGCAAAACAGCAACAGATAAATCACATTTTAAAATTTTTTAAAATGATTATAATATTTTGCATTTTTTTTTTTAAATTGCACATTTTCGATGGGTGTTTGAAAATTTAATTATTTTATAAAATTTTCTATTCTTTATGCATAGGATAAATATATTTAAAGGTACTGCTAAAGTCACAAAAGAAGTTCACTTTAGAGGGTAATACCAGTAGCCATGAAAGAGGCTAATATTTGTGATGCCCATTTCAGAGTAAACACCCTAGAAAAAAATATTTGTAAAACTTGTTGCTTTTCTCCGTGTTGCGCACAAAATATGAAACCCGACATCGTTATCGCGGCCTGAGCTTCAACTCGCAATGGAGACTGACGATTTCCGCTAAGATACACATTTCGAACGTTTTTTTTTTAAACATTCTCATTGGCCAGAAGAAACACGTGACAGACCCCCGCACGTGCCGCGAGGCGCAACGCCCGTCTCACCCGGATGGAAACGTTTTGTTGATAGAACCTAGTCACAGACGGCGTGCAGTTGCAAAACGCACCCTCATCAGTGAGAAATCCCAGAATACCAGATATTAGATATACACACACAAACTGTTCTATAATTATGACAAGCCATTTTTGGGAAAAAGGCATCGCCCTAATAAACCTTTAGGTTATCTCAGAAAGCCAAAAATAACTTGGGTTATGACGATTTTTTTATTGAACTTTAGGTTAACTTTTTATAATTTTAGTCAGTAGGAAATTTTCTTGCAAAACTAGTCTACTAGATGCCCAGAACAGCGATGTAAATAAAAAAAAATGTCTAAGAAACTATTAAGGGCAAAAAAAATTTGAAAAGTCTTCTAGATAGACTTTTTTGTCAATATTGTTGGGCAAATGAATTTGGTTATTTGAATACTTTTCTTATCTTGCTTTTGGCATTCAAATTGGTACAACTGGTTTGTCCAAGTAAATTTGCCTAAAATATATTTTTACTGCAGGCTTATGGCAATAGCGGCACTGTAATCAGTCTTCCTGGGAAAAGCGCTCATAAATCGCTGAGGATGAGCTCAAGTTCGCTCCCCAACAGCGCCGGCCGCTTTTTAACGAGAAAGCGATTCGAACCCGCGCCGCAAAATCGACGGGGAGTCCAACGCTTCTTGCTCAGGAATGGCGGTGCGTCCTATTAAGTGGAATAAGTGCCGCGAAACTTAATCTGCGACGCACCCCTCACTTTCGAAAAATCGGATTTCACGAGCGAAATTGTTTTTCCACTTCCACTCGAAGACCAATCAAAATTTTCTATTTTTGTCTTTCAAATTCAGAGAACACTAAAAACTAGAGAAGTTTCAGCTAGCAGATCTTACCAGATTTCCATTTTTGAAGATCGTTCCAAATGGGGAATCCACAATTCCACATGGTTTGACATAGTTAGACTAGGGTTTTTAATCCAATAATCAGTTCCCGGACTATACCCTGAATTTTTCTGGCTAAAGAAATTCCTACGTGCTCCTTCCTTTAGAGGTGAAGCCGTGGATCCCGGGATTGTACCATGTTAGGCGCACGTTAGAGATCCCTACATAGGTATTAAATCTTAACAAGGCAAAAAACCGGAGAAGGATGCTTTGAATGGGGGAATTGTGATTGCCCCTATTAATTCAAAATGGTTTTTTTAACGTGATGATCTCACAACATTAAATTAAGAGATGTTTATTTGCGCATTTTCTATCAGCTGTTTCAAAAAACTACTTAGGAAAGACAGAAGTCAGCATTGTGACATATTAAATAAACGGCCGATATAAAACTTGCATTAGCGTGGCGGGCGCCATATCTAAAACTGCCCTTAATTAAACGGAGGAAATAGTTGACTGGCAACACTTCTTTCCCCCTTCATAGACCTATTAACATCCGATTATATAACATACTCCCTTCACGCTCACCAAAAAAAGTCAATTTTGATCAGCACAGCGTATATGACAGTTGACAGCGAAGATAATTACCATTAAATGACATAATAATGAGTTATGAGCGGTCTCCATGCGTGTATCGGACCGGTTAAAAATAGACCGGCTTTTGGCTTTGGAGATAGCTTTTGACGAGCATGTCAAATTGGCAAGTAATGTGTTTGTTTTTGAAATGTAACAGATTATTACTTGTCAATTGTCAGACATGAAATTGGCATTTGAAATTGTAAACAACATTACGCAATTTAATGTTCAACAAAAGTGACCTCCGTTTTATTGTTAAATGAACGCCTGATATTATTGCATCACACTGGGCCCGTTTTAATGGAAGGTATTTGCGAACGCAGTACCGTACTGTGTTGTAAGGAGAGATTTAAAGTTAACTCCGTTTAATTTAATTAAAAATTGGCGTTATTTCGTTGGGGAGCTTACGCCAGTTGCCCAAAGGCATAAATTATGTTAGAAGTTTTGCCGACAAAAAAGATTGTGGCCAGGATTTCTTTATTTCTCGATGAATTTGCCAAACCTTAAAAACTCCTCCCACTACAAAAAGTAAACCTTCACGGCAGATTTGCAAAAAAGTAGCGCACACTACATTATCTGCAAAAAATCGAAAAAAATATATAAAGATTTCACGCAGTTAAATTGACAGTAACAACAGCAAAAAAACACAGAATTAATTTTTTTACCACTCTATATTTCCCACCTCTAAGAGGCTTCCCCGCTAATGCACTTTTATACAAGGGGGATCTTTTATGCTTTTTTTTTTGCACTCTTTTTGTATTCGTTTTAACATTCCGGCTATGCAGCCCTATAGACGCGATACATAATATGTTGAAGAAGGCTTCCAGCTGGAGAAGCCAATTTCAAATCACGCTTCGCGCAAAAACAGGGAGGCGCGAAATCAAATATCCTAAAAGCACTTTGACATGAGATCTCTCACTGAGACACAGCGCTGAGATTTACAAATTTCAGTTCCACAAGCCATACACGCAAAGGCTTCATCACGACCGAACACATCAATTAGCTAATCTGACGAACCAGCTGTCTTTGTTCAATAGCGATATTCAGTTATTTATTTTAATGTGGTTCTTGTTCTACCAAATTTTTTAATGACAATTAAAGATCGTCATCACTGAAAAGTGATAACCGGTATCTATTTGGAGGGGTACATTTTCACCAGTACCTTGGGATCGAATAACGAAAGCCCGATCCGGAAATCGATCGCCGCGTACATGGCGGATGCTCTAATAACTACGACGACCGTTCCTTTAACCATAATTTTCTTTATCAAACTATGATCACCCAACATCAACTCTGTAGTGCTAAAATTTGACTTTTGATAACTTATATTTTCATTTCCTTTCGATAACTTATATGAACTTAATATTTTTGTTAATCGATCCAAAAATTGAGAAACTCTGGATTAAGAACTATGAACTCGTACCGCTACGATTACCGTTTCGATTACCATTCCCCTTACCATGTTCAATAGCTCTAAGATACATTTTTTCAAAAAATTAAACTCGGAATGTGTGACCAGATTTCACGCATTTATTGTGAAGTGTGCACGATTTTAATACATGGGTTATGCCTGCTCTACAACAAAACCTTTTTATTATTAAATATGAGACGAGCCGTGTGTATCCTTTGATCGTTAATAGGTTTTCAGAACCGTATCCGTTACACGAAAAGAAAGAAAAATAGGATCACGAAGAGGGGGGCCGGTGTGGTTGAGTCAATGGGAGAGGTACGCAGAGGAGGGGTGAATATTGTTTCTCGACCAAAAACTGACGTGGAAACAACACAACGCAGTAAACAATGCACCTTCAGACAGAGAGACCAACACCACAGGCACACGGAATCCCTGTAGTTTCGCGTGTGAATTTTTAAAATTTCTAAATAATAATAAACCATTTTTTTTTTCTACTGGAAAAACCGTACCGTATGGTGGACCGCGCATGACTGCATCACTGATTTCGGATAACAATTGTGAAAATCTCGACCCTTGAGAGTTCCCAGACTTTTGACGCAAACGCCACCTACATTTTTGCATTCATAATATATCCGACACTCGATCACACATATTACTGGTGTTGGGTAGGAACGGAACGGAAAAATTCCGTTCCTAGGAACTGGTTCTCTTTTTTTAAGGAACTTAAGAGCGCCTTGCGTGGCAACATTTATTTATGTTTTGATGCCGTGGAATTGAAACAATATTTTTGATCGAAGGAACGGAAATGGAACGTGGAAATGGGAAATGGTTCTATTTGAAAAGGAACTAAGAACACCCAAGTTCCTTTTATTTTCTGTATTAACTGGAACGGGAACTGATTCCTTCTCAAAAGGAACGACCTCAACACTGCATATTACTCAAAGAAAGAGGTATTTTAAAACTCAAACCTCAAGGCATAATTTAATACCATATTTGTCTTGTGAGTTTCATGTTAGGAATTTTCTTCTGATGACACATATTGATTAAATCCAGTCACAGTATAAAATAAGATACCCCTTTGCTGGATGGAATGTGTGTCAGCGAGTCATTTTTGACGCACCCTACAAGTCGATCACCATTCTGAGCGAGATATGCATCGGGTGACGACTCACCAAAAATTATAATATCGAACACATTGTCTTTTCTAAATATAAACCACCGCAGCTGTTACATGATGGACAGCGTCCAAGAGGAAATAAAATCGCGCCATGGATATTTGTCGTAAGATGGAGACGTTGACCTAAGATCGTTTTGCGTGCAAGCATAACATCCTGGGTGCCAGATTTTGGTTTAGCTTAGACGCAATAGAGTTAAATTTTAGAAACTGGTGCCAATTTTTTTTTAATGGCATTCCTAAAATCGAAAGCTATCGAAGCTCGAGCGTAAACAAGAATATAATTTTCAATTTTAGACACAATGAAACGATCGCCTGTAACTCATATGATTAAGAGGACTTGCTTGTAAAACGACTGTCTGGTTACAAATTAATCACAACGTCAAAAAATTTAAGACACAACCAACCAAAAGTATCGCCTTAACATCGATTATGTATTTCAATTTTCTACTCTTTAGCCAAAGAACGACGTTTTAGCAATTATATTTTTTTCGCAGTAGATGCTAAAGTCCATGCTTGTGGTCGGTTGTGTCATTGTAAAGCTGAAGAAATATGTGTTGATATATTTTTCGATTGTTGAGTGACATGTCTGCAATCGTTTATGTCTATCTATTTACTTCTGTTTTTACAAATAACCATTTGATTTTTGGCGTCATGACCGATAACAAAAGGGTAATCTTTGTGGCCGCACATCTGTTGTGCGGAGACCACTTCCAAACAAAATCATTTGGCTAACCCCACACCGTTTCCCTTTCCTCCCTCTCTTCATCCGTTCCCCAGAACCCCGAATATGATTATGAAAAACTGCACAAGTAATTCGTCTCTACTAGTACTCTGTCTGTCCGTCCGCCGATACGGTCAGTCAAACGGACCCCGGATGAAGAGGGAGGAAGGCCGAATCCGGCCCCCGTGGACCAACCCCGTTTACTTTAATTTAGAATTGAATGTATTTATCCCTCGCATCCTCTGTGGTCGCGGACGAAATCCCGCTTCCTTCCCTCCTCAGCCAACCTCACCACTCCTTTTTACAGACACATAAACAACGATGTAATTATTATTGGGCAAGGTGAGGTCTGATATGCAAATGACTTGTCAGATATGATAGGGGTCTGTTTATATTACTTTGTGGTGCTCTTACCGTTTTGCTTTTTTTTAGAAATTTTATTTGTTTGCCATCCGGAATTAATGTTAGCTAAAATTTGGCTCAAAAACACCCGTTTAGAAAATTTATTTGTCTGCCAAATAGCGTGAAATCAGAAATAATGAGGGCTAAAAAACACCCAAATGTCGTATTTTTTAAAACCAAACTTCATGACTAATTTTATTCAGTAGGATAACGCGCGTACGTCATTATCTCGACTAAAAAAAATATCAAAAGCTCTCTGTCGGGAATCGAACCCACGTCACGGACATAGCAATCAGAAACGTTAACACTGCACCCTAACGAAAGCTTCAAATTGGTCGTCTACAGCTGTCATTCTTGTGATTTAATTCTGTGGACGCCTCCATAAGGCATTGCTGTTTAAGTTTAACAACAGAAGTTAACTACCTTTCCGTTGATCAATTACCAAAATGCCCCCACCGGCCCAACCACGCCCATCTCGAAGGCCGGAGAGGTGGACTATTAGTGCGGGTGGTGGCAGCGAAGGACGCGCACTTCACGCTCCGAACGCGCGTCCTCTGGAGGGGAGTCCAGAGGCACCGGAAGTTACATGACAATGCCCCCTTTCCACCACCTCCCCCGGGTACAACCAAAGGCAGCTCCTCTCAATCACCCGTCCACATTTACCTTTACCCTCCCTCTCTACTATTCTGCGAGTTCACCCTTTTCCGCTCAGTAAATTAAAAATTGAAAGGAGCGCGCGGATGCAAAAAAAAAACACCCCTACCCCAGAGCCATGGTTCAGCATATCCCGTAACCACCCTTTGTATCAACGTCCTTTTCCTTTCATTGAAACACTCGAAAAACGACATAAAAAACAACAAACAATAACAATTAAATAGATTTAGAATTAATACTAAACCAGTTAGCGAAGTTTAAAAAAAAATTCACGTTGTTCACACAAAAGTATTTTTTGTTTAACTGTTAAGAAATTTTACTGTAAATCAAAAATTAAACTATTTGTATTATTTCTCAAAGTTACAAGCGTTAAGATGTCCATTTCCAGTACTCTTAAATATGCGACTATGGCGCCACTAAACGGATGTTTCAGGATACCAAATATATAACACGCAAATATTTTCTTTAAGTTAATTGTTATGTTGTGCAACATAATCTTGATTGTTTGAAAATAATTATGAAACTCATAATTTATCAGCAATGCAATATTTGGACTACATGGACTACTGTACTGTACTTCTAAGCAGAAACTGAATGACTCGCTGGAAACTCAAATAAGGTAAAAGAGAAACTAGTGTGTATTTTTCCGTACAATTGTTCATCTAATAGCACAGAACCATTGCTCCATTTTCAGCTTTCCCCCCGCTGTTAGTATAATGGCGCCAATTCTCTTTCAACTAGTACCATTCATTCCGTTTTATTCAGGTTTTCCAGCAATTTATCATGTTTGGTGCTGGCGAATCAAGGTTTTCGGCGAAATCGAGCCAATCAACATGAATTCCCAGCCTTGTGGAAAAACACGACACATTCTATTAAACACTGCGTATCTATGTCGAAAAGGTAAATTAGAAAATCACCGAACAGAAGGCAGAAAATACCCAAAAAAAATATTATTAAACATCAATTTTTTTTACCCATTGTTATTTCTCTGATAATTACGGGCAATAAATCTCATAACTAGCAAACACAAACAATTTACGAAATTCTAGATAGTTGACAATCAATCGCGGCAGTCTAATATAATGGGCTAATTAAGATTATTAATATCCCAATATCAAGTACACGTAACAATAAATGGTTATATTGTTCAGGTTTAGTGTTCACATGCAGCTTGTATGCTTTTATGCAATGAAACATTTAACATGGGAAATATTATGTTCTTGCATCACCTGCCACTAGGTGGCGCCAGGAATCCTTCCTGTAATTTGGTGACGTCAGCACTTGAAAATATGAAAGCGTGTGTGGTAATATTAAAAGGCCATCGTGTGTTAAAGATCCATCATATGCAAGGAAACATGGCTGTGGTTCTTATCTTAATAGCGGATGCACAATTGCATTAATTTAATGCTTCCAAATGTATCCAGCTAGGTGGACTCAACCTGGAAATTTGGAAAGCGGAAACTGTAAAAGAAAAAAATACTCTCCTGCTCTGTAGCAGCTTGTGAGGGGAGAGGAGGAGGAAAAAACACTAAACGGGAAGACATTTGACTCGAGGCATGTTTACGCGTTCCTGAACCACGTCTGCGGCTCTTTAAACTTTAAATAGCCCGTGATGCCTTATGACGTTTGTCGGGTATTTACAACTTTTGGAGAGGGGGAATGTTCTAAGGAAAAAAATTAAAAAAGTTCTTCTTTAACTGTCGCGGTAAGAAATATGTATCACTTCACCGAGCACACTCGTACATCAATCAAAAATAATGGTGGAATAAAAATAAATATCACACACAATATTAATTAAACTGAAAACCTCTTATGAAACCACATTCTTTTCTTTGTCACATTTAAGTTCGGTACGAAATAAATCATTCACATGACAAATATTAAATGTTACAAGTTCATATTTCAGCTTAGAAAGAAATTCAAATTTTGTTGGCAAAGCCAACAAAATTCCGAAAAAGATAAGATATCAAAACTGACGCGAAACAACCCAAAAAGTTGAACATTTTAAATTAGAAAAACAAATTAAAGCTTTAGATTTTTTTTTTAAATGTTAAAATATATCTCGAATGACACCAGAAATTACTGGAAAACATAAAAATAAATTATTCACTGAATAGATTGATATCCTAAAGAAATGAGATTTGTCAACAAGAGACACCAAAAGTTGGCTTTCCCGCAACACAATGCCATTAGTGATTGCCTGTGTCCGGGGGCAGCAATCTATCACCCAGGTATCCACATCAAGTCACTCCAAAACTTCAAGACCAGATTGGTCGCTAAGAACAAATCTCGCGCATGCTTGGAATAACTTTCCCAAGTGTTATTCACGGCCCAACGAAAACCGTAACCGGTTATTTGTTTTAACACAGTCGATAAAATCGCCACCATTCGTCTTTTGTGAGCCGGCGGCCGCGCGCGTTACAGTGACAAAATAAATCAAGTAATACAAACACGGCGGCAGTGTTGTGAGTGTTTCGGGAGCTCAGCAACACCAGTGCTGCCAAGATTAGAGGGTGGTTAGGTGGAAAACCGAGTAGCATGGAAAGACGACAGGAGCGAAAGCATAACAAAAACGCCTTCGCCACTCATCATCTTCATCCGCGGGACAGCAGAAGTGAGGGGGAGGGGAGGGGGAGAGAGAGGTAAAGACGTTACAACTGTTATTGCTATTGTAAAACATATTTGAGTGCATTTTTTATTTTTTTTTTGGATCCGACTGCGGTACACGAGTAGGCTTAAAAAAATATTCTTTTTTACGGACAGCCGCGGGCGTTCTTCAGGGAGCTGGATCGGAAAAGCGAGATCCCCGGACCCAGCCATATCCCAGCTTGTTGACGTCACCTTCGCGCGAGCGCCATCGCGGCAGCTGCCGTCTACCAGTCACGTGATTCGGGCGATGACAAATGGCGCTCGTATAACGGCGAACGCGTAGTTAACAGCTCGGAACGTACATGTAGTGCACGCGCGAAGAAATACAGATTTTTTTTCGCGGCGTTGCGCGTGCGCATCGGGAATCGCGTCTTGTTTACGAATATTAGACACGTATTTGGACAGAAAACGTCACCCACCCCTCCATTGTTGAACCAAAGAAAAAAACATTGAAGTTGCCTTTACGTTGGCCCATCAATTCGAGAATACCAATTTGCAATTTGATGAGTTGAATCTTCGAAATTGAATTTTTTGATATTCAGACCGTGACCAAATAATTTGATGATAATTGACAGTCGCCTTAAAACGTCACCTAAATTCAAAATGAGTGACCAATCTGTGCTACTTAACGATTGGATTGTCGATCGTTAATTATTTTCGAGTTCAGAGAATTCAATATCTTACTGTGTCAAACGCTTTCCAATTATCGCGGAAATTGGTCATCTACGTACGTATTTCGGAAATCGGAAATCTGAATTTCCCTTTGCATGTTATGAAATTGTTATTCCACAAGCTGTGATTTCCAGCGTTGCTATCGACCCTTATTCAACATTCACGGTTGAAACCAATGAAATGTCGAAAAATAACCTTTCGGGGTTTCGGAGAGACTCGCTTCTCCATTGGTCAGCTCTTAGTGACATTTGCATGGCTGCTCGCCTGTTTACGAGGATAGAGGGGTCAGTCGCAGTCGTTCCCAGTCGCCTTAACAAATCGCTCAACGACCCGCAGGAAAATAGCAGACACATCCGGTCCGGCAGTCACCGGACCCGGCCACATTCCTGTGACCGCCGAACACAAGGCAGGTGCAACGAAACCAGACGGAGCCATCTGGCGGGGAGCAGAGACACTAATTTATGGTGTAACGCGATCAATATCTGGCTAAACAGGAGCAGACTACTGCTTTCTCAATGGGAAAATAAGTTGGTTGGTGGGGAGACACTGAGGACAACTTTCTTTGGGGACTTCTGGCATGTGATTTGACAAAACCAGGTCTTGGCTCCTGCGTTTTCCTCACGTTTTAGTTTACGAGCACCAGAGATCGTTTTCGTCAATAAAATGTAAGCTGATCGCCAAAGCACTCAAGAGATTCCACTAAGTTCAAGTCGGTCAACCCTTTTCTCGTGCATATCTTAGAAATGCAGGAAAACTCTCGCCTGTGAATTCAGAAGCTCGCAGCTCGACGAAGCTGTACGTATGTACTAGCGTGAACATCGCTGCCTCTCATCACGCGAGTCGAGTAAAATGTATGAATAAGTCGGAGCGTACAGATGTGTTCTCTGAATGCGATAAGATATTGCATTTCTGGGAGTCTTGTTGCATGAAAAACTGGATTCCCCATCACAATTTTTTTGTAATCGTTAGGAATCTCGGGTTACAAAGGGCGCCTGAATCTGATTAATGCAACGTTTTTCCAAAAAATAAAAATTAAAAATAAAAAAACATTTAACAAAAACATATTTTTGTTCCGTACCGGATGGATAAAAAGTGTTGACTACCAACACCAAGTAAAACTAGTTTTACCGGTTCTTTAATTTAATTTATTTGTAATAACATCAGTTGGTTAACGTTATTGATGTTGTATGTAAATTGACATTGACAATGTTTTTCGAATGTCCCTTGCTATTTTTTCAGAATCCCAGAATGATTTTATGTAAAGGACGATTCAGTGAAACAAAATCGGAGTGGAATCGAGTGTGGTGTCTCAGCGGGTTGCGGATGCACTGAGCAAGATCGAGTGAACTCGATCCGAGTCTTTCGGTTGCCACTTCAGAGGGGAGATTGTATAATCTTTATTTGAAAGATCCGATTTCATTGGCAACGCATATGGCGAGAGAAAATTCAAGGTCGGTCAACAGAGTGACCTCTAATGACCTTCCAATTGAGCACTTCAACTTAATTGGGGTTTTCCGAAATCGGCGGTCATAAATAAAATTGACAGGATTGCCTATATAACGTTACAAGTTATTCGCATTCTGTGTTTAATTGAATTTATTTTCGAACAGCACTTTAAAGCAATGTAATTTTAACAATATTTGAAAGAGAAATTTTGTAACGCCAATTTTACTAGTAGGATGAAATTTGAACATGCAATGAAATTTAAACAGAAATGAAAGTTCGAAACAGAAATCAGTCCGAACACTCCACTTGAGGGGCGTTTTTTAATTTATTTATAACAACATCGATTTTTCTTTAACGTTAAGACACACGAAACTATACAACCTTTTATAACTTCAGTACAGTCGAGGCTATCAAAAACTAATTCATAAAGATACTTCAGGTAATTGTGAATTGAAATAAGTAATTTTAATTTCTTCCTTCCGCGATGAACTCAATATACAATTGTTGTTTATACACGTAATTAAATTTATTATTGTAAACAACGTCTTCAGGAAATGCGCAATTCAATCACGTCGAGATAAACTAATTGTACATGCAATGTACGTTGTGCAGCTATTTAAATACGTGATCACTGTTTCTGTTTGTAAACGCGCACGCTGTTGTTAATCTTCCTAAATCATGCCGTGGTTTGAATTTTTATCTACACGCAGCACGCCAGGTTGCGTTTACACTACCAGAAATGCCAGCACTACGGGACAGGAAAAATTATTAAATTGTTCGTAAAAGGGGCGGACGATTAGTCAATTCCCACAATGCTAAGCACAAACTGCAGAATAAACTAATTTTGTGGTTTGCAACTAGGAAAACGAAACTTTAGCATTTCAAAGCATCTTATGGTCAACAATTTTCAATTATCTAAAATCTCTCTCTTAAAAACGTAATTGTAGTATAGAAAACTATTTCAAATCAATAATATGTCAGAAAAAACAACCAAACATTTCGTTTTTGCCATCATACACTATTTACAGAGCACAGATTAAACCTGTAGTATAGCACAGCAATCGCCATTACCATCTATTAAAACTGGTATTTTCCTAACGTTGATGATGACACATTTAAACCGTATACAAGACTCATCAACTGCAGCGCCCCCGTTTGGTCAAGGACATAGATTGCAGTAAATGTATATTGCAGTGGCCAAAGTAATTAATTTAATCATCGGTTTGCCCGTCTAAATTGTATAATAGAACTGCATGCCGCATAAACTATTCAATGCATAACGAATTTTACTATTGGCTTTCGGAACTTGACCACTCGATCAAGGTTCTTGCACCACGAGTAGTTGCTCTATAATCCCAATCTCCCACTTACTAGCCAAATGGAACAATTGAAATATCCAGACTCCCCTTCATTTCGGAACAAAAAAAAACAACACCTAATAAGCCAAAAGAATGTTTATGACAGGAAGCGATATTTTTTTCTAACTTCATCATTCGAATTCCTTTGTTGATGTTAATACACTCCTGACATTCAATACAAATGCTCGTGAAGCTCATAGGTAATTACATTGGTGCTGGACATTTGATTACAGGTTTTAATTTTCTCAGCGCATATCGTAGTGGAACTTAGGATTATCATTCATCACCTTCTGTTCTAGCGCTTCCGAAAATTCACTTCATCATCCTACATAATAAAATAGAGTTTCCGCCAGGCTTAGTTTCTCGGACAGACTTAGGCGCTAGTTATTCTATAAACTGGTCAGAAAAACTATATTTTTTTTCCAGTTCTCGTCTGTCTCGATTCAATGGAGCACATTTATTTTAATTAGCCAGCTGGTTGTGTTACTGACGCGGACAACAATTAAAATGATCCGTAACAATTTTTTATGTGCAATGCAGCCATAGAGACATATTAATTAGGTGACGAATATTCGAACTACGTCACGTGGCAATAATGACCAGTGCTGTCAGGTAATCTTTGGCAACGGTCCTAGCACGTGCGTCGACTGTATTTCAGAGATGAAAAAACAAACGATTTTCTTGATCAGTCAAGTGAACAAAATTTGAAAGCAATTATTCCTATAATGCTCATTGAAATTATACGTAAGCGAGATATATCGTTAAGTTTTCCTAAAAACGTGTGAACCATTTGAGATTTGAACAGGAATATTTACTCTGTTTTAATCTTAGGAAAACGTGTACCTAAGAAATTCCACGACTTTCTTCGGAGACGCTTTCATAACTGAAATTGACAACCGGTTGGTCGATTTTGTGAAAGTGACACCGATTCTCACAGATAAAACAGGTTTAGCATTGTGAATCGATTCATGTCACTTGCACGTACATATTGAGCGTCTAAAGTCTGGTTTTCTACTTTTGATGTGGAAATTCCTGATTAAGACCGTGCAACAATTTGGCAAAGTTGAGACGTTAGAAGACTAATAGCTAGACAGATTTTTTTTCTTTTACCGATAAGACTCAATGTTTAGGTTAGTATTGACTGTCAGAGCTACGTGTAATCATTACTACAGACTTGCATTTGAACAAAGTGACTTTCTGATTCCAAAAAGTCATTAACTTTGATCGTTCGCTGATCGATATTTTGGTAATGGTTTCAACGTTCAAACACATGTATATTTGACACCCGACTTTCGATTCTTAAAATAACACCGTGTTAGATGTCACTTTTGTACAAGCTACAAGTACAAAGCATACCAAGCCTACAGTTTTTTTTTAAATATGGTAAATGTATGAGGGTTTCTGTAACAGCATCTATTTTGTTACTTTTTTAGAAATTGATGTTTAGAGGGCTTAACAGCGTTTTTACGTTTAATACCCTCTAATTTGGAAGAGCAACCCGGTAATTTTTATAAGCCTAGGCTTCATTCAGGAAGGGATATTTAACGTATACCCGACCACGTACAGGCATAAGTCCAACGGCTTTACTTCCATTTCGAAGAAAGGCACGCGTGTGAATTTCTCTCGCGTAAAAAATTCCGGTAGTCTCTGTCGAGAATTGAACCCACGATCACGGGATGTAAAACATCGGAAAGCGTCAGTAGCACATTCCGTGCTAACCACATCCAAAATATGGTAATTAGCGAAAGAATTTCAGCAAGCTGTCATCGCCTAATGATAAGGAAAGGTTTAAAAAAAAACTGACATTTAAATTAGGTTTCATCACGATACGTGTTCTAGGGATGCCTGAATAGCTTTACAACTTTCATCTTCGGATTTTGTGGTTGGAGAACCCGGCAACTACAACATACCGGCCTCTGGGACGTTGATCTCTCTCTGATCATACCTAACTAACACTGTGTGGCCTTGTATTTGGGGGGCGGTTGTGCGAACTTGCAAATAAATGACCGACAGTACGACACAATGCCATTTTCATGTTGTTCAACTCTTGAAACTTTCGCCTCACCCTGCACCACACATCAAGTTGACAGCGCTTCATTATAGCGTTATTAATTTGGCAGACAGCCTATGAGCGCCACAGTGATATAAAAAAATACGAATTCATACTGGGACTATTGCATATAGTGCAACAGCACCAAATACGAAAACATGAAATACATTTTTTTTTTGTTCCGGATCACTGTAGTGAATAACACTACAGGAGGTTATTGTACCCCTCGCGTCGCAGCGGCGATATATGAGGGGCACATTCCAGTACCACAGAATCGAATAAACGAAAGCCTGCGCCGGGAATCGAACCCGGG
>JAUJYS010000201.1:0-27633 GCA_033995665.1 Melogona broelemanni | reverse complement strand
TAAACTCTATATTTGCCAAAGAAATATGTTGACATGTAATTTGTGTTAAATTCATGACGTCATCATATAATGTATGTGGCCTGTTGAATTGCTGCCTTTCCTCGGAAAGGCTTAAGCGCTAGTTTAAAACATAAAAATAGCTTGTCACTTACTTTGTGGATATGTAAAACAACTACTGTGTGTTAATTCCAACGGCTGTCTTGTACAACCTCCGGCACAAAGAAACACAACACTGAGGATCCGTTCTTTTTCGACGATGTCGGTGGAATCGGTCCGCGCGGATGCAATCCGTGAATCTTGCGCTAAGCACCTTTATATAGTGTCGTAGAGGCGCGAGACAAAACTGGCAAATCTAATAGAATAAGTGTCCGCTTCGATCTAATGCAATATCAACAAATGGCCGGACAATTAAGGAACTAACTCGAGACGAGACTTTTGTAATCTTGAGATATCCCGCCCATCCGAATATCTAAATTACACAGCAGCAGATCTTTAGTAACGCACGATTTGTCTATTTTATTGGTGCTAATCATGGTGAGGATTAATTGTTCCGAGTTCCGCTTAGATGACCTGTACTCACAAAGATCGAGTGACATCATTGGACAATCGAAACACATAAAAACTGATCTGTCGTAGTTACAACATCACACGGCTTAGGTCTTGTGAATCACCAAAAACCTGACTAGAATGGGGAAAATATACAAAAGAAAAGATAATATGTGTAAACCATGCAGATTTCAACAACGCAAGACGTACAGATTACAGATTCAGAATTTCACATTTTCTTATTTCACCTCAGCCAAGAAATTCACAAAAGGTTCATGATGACTCGCCAAACATGTTGGTTTGACAATTCATAGCATACGACAAAAATACAAGCGATATTAACGTCACCGTTCCTTAAAGAATCAGAATAGGCTCACAGTAAAATCAATCGGTTTAACGGGTTATCGGTTTAATCGTCTGCTTGTCTCTGTAGACCTTAGCTCTGTTAACCAGACCAGTCTAACACGAGACGAGATAAACCTCTCGTAGTCACGTACGGAACACCAAACGAGACCTGTACTCCATCGACGACCGCAGTGGGGACAGAGACAAATAGAACCTGGCTACGCGGACACCATGCCGAAGCAGAAGACAGATGTCAGCGTTAGGTGCAGGCGACGTTAGAACGCATTAGGGCGACAATAAGGAGAAAGGGAGACGAGGGAGTATCGTCGGACCTTTAACGTCGGCGATCGCAGTCTCGCTAATCGAGTTTAAAATAGCCGAAGAGGGTAACAGCGCATGGAAGAGAGCTTTACCTGTATTTGTGGAGAAAACACTATTGTTTACAAGGAAACATAATGTAATGCAGGGTTATGAAAGAGGTTATGAGTTCCTAATTTGGTCAATGTTTTAATGACTCAACAAAATGTTAACAAAACCTTTAACAAATTCAATTGTTCCCTGAGAAATTGCTAAGATTCTTGGTTTTCTCCAGGTTTAATATTTTTTTTAATTACCGGGTAGTAGTTTAAAAGTTGATATAGTCGCACGAAATATTGAAGTGTTCAAGCTAAAAATGTACGGAAAAAAAAAGAATTATGGGCAAATCCGACTTTTATTCTTCTTAAGAAAGCCATGTTGTTCTTTGGAAAACGGCAGGATGCACGAAAAGGAATAAATTTGCCAAAATGCAACCTGTCAAATGCTGCCCCTTATTCACCAGGAATGGCAATCACACAGACCACCGACTGATCAAACGTCCGATAGTTCAGCTAGCACTGGTTGCTAAGGCACAACCAGTCAGGGGCAGCAGCAGAATTGGAGGTTAGCCGGAGGCAGAGCAATGCGCCGCGGTAATCTAATTTACGTGGATTCCTAGAGCAGTTTTAAGCCAACTGGAAACAAATTGGGCGTAACACTTGGCTGGGAACACCTTGGCAAAATTGGTAATTCAATAGCCATAGGATTGGCTGGATCAGTACACTTGATGTGCAATCTTCCTAAGACTCAATTCTTAACTGGAGTACTCGATTAAAGGATAAAATTTAATGTCTGTATCAATCAATATGATAATTCATGATAATATGTGATGCTAGGAATAATACTCCAACAACATAAAAAAAAATATTTCAAATGTGAAATCGCAAAACTCGCGACTGTCGAGTAGCTCCAAAAACGAGTAAAAAGTGTCGCCATGGTCGGCAACGACAGGCTTTAGCCTGACTTGAGCGCACAAACTCGTTTTTGTGTGCCCCAAACACACGCAGAGATTTCGCCGAATATTATACAGTCGTACATCAGTAGGTTAAAAATAGAGGAACGTGGTCACGTGATAACCTCAATTCTGGCAATGGGGATTGTTGGACTTGCTGCCGCGCAGACGTTCTAAAAGGGATCAGAGGCGTAGGCGAAATACAGTGTTCGTCTACGACGACATGGAAACTAAACAAACCGGCTTGTAACGGAGAACGCTGAGTAGGACGGCCGCGTTTCAGCCGTGAATCAGTGACGCAGAATTTCTGACTAACAAACCCCCAAATACAGTCGCACGTCACTTTTTATAGCGTAAACGATTTGACATCGATAAAACGTTGTGCACAGTTTTACTTTCGAGTCCATAGGATCATCTAAATTGGTAAGTTCAAATACGTTTAGACATATTATTATTGAGAAAATTATGCACGATGAGTGGTATTTAAGTAACGAATTTTCAAATATTTATAAGCGAATTTCTATAAGCGGTTTTTCTTAAGCGGTTGTTCTATGCCCTTATATGTCAACGAACGAAATTATACAAGGAAAATGTTTCGCAAAAATATTGCACATCGCTTCGCTGGGAGAGAGGAAGGAGGAACGGGAAATATGACATACACTGTACGAGAACCGTGTTTTTAAAAATAGCCCGACGTGTAAGCGCTTCCAGGCGGGATAATTGTTTAGCGAGACATTCCAGTGTGCACATAAGTGAGGAATTAACTAAAAACAAAAATAACTGATGTTTTTTTTAGTTTTTTTTTTTTTTTACATTATGAATTGAAGTTTTAAAAGCACTTTTAGAAGTTGATAGGCAATTAAGCAAGGAAAGATTATCTCGTACGTTTTGCCATAATTAAAAACAACGAATGACAAGCTTATTTTAATTTCAAAAATAATTCTTTTTGACAGGCTAATCGAAGAACTTCGTCATGGCGTCAGTGCTAAAACACAAGCACCTTTTTATTTATCACAAGTACTGGGGTAAGGAAACTAAAGATAAATCGATTTTGCATTTATTTTTAGAAAATCACATTTAAAAAAACGTTTGCTTGGGATTTTTTTCAGATTTCGACGGAGACGGATCCATCACCTGGGAAGATTTTAGTCTAATGGCCGAGGTAAGATCGGATGCAGCCTCTAAGATTCGGATATAAACTTTTCAGATCAGAGTTTGGGAAAATGTACCGGTACCCTTGTTCGCTGTAAGCTAAAACCTTTAACTCGAAATGATTATCTCAACTAAAAAAAAATAGTCTGTACTGAAATGTTGTCAGAAAAAAAGAAAAGGCTATCCAATTTTACTGCTTCCAGAAATACGCAGTGTACCAAAGACGAGGAAAATTTGAAGCGGATGTTGTACAGCGTTGGACGAAAATTGTGAAAACCTGGTGGGACAGTCTCTCGTCTCAAGCAGACACGAACAAGGTAAAACCGGTCATATACCGTCTATCACCAGTAATTATACAGGTGTAAGGCGGAATAAAGACATTTTGTTTGGCTAATTTAGTGAACCGCATTGCTTAAACCTTATTTACAGGACGCGAAAGTTGACTTTAGCGAATGGTTGGCTTTTTTCGAAAACCTTGGAAAAACCACAAAATGTCATAACGATTTGCCAGAGTTTCTGAAGAACTTTATACAGTTATACTTTGTGACATTAGACTATAATAGTAAGTATTTCAACTCTTTTTCTAGTTTCCCTTTTTCATGGCTTTATTGATAAAATATTATAAATAGCCCGGATACTCAGTAGTTACATACAAGGTTCGATTTGCCAAAAAAATTAGAAGGGTGGGGGAATAATAAAGGGAGAGAAATGAAAGAGGAAAAGTTAAAGGGGGATCCAACGTGTCGGCCTCTGCAGATGTCGACCGTGATGGCATGCTTAATCTCGCTTCGAGGTGGCTCACGACCGTTGAAATGGACGGAGATTATGGGGGAGGGGATTTAAATTGGGTAGTTTAAAGATGCATAAATCACCTGTAAAAATCATGGCATGTTGAATAAAAATTAACTATCTAGAACATATGTGGGGAATTACATTTGGAGTGCAACTCGTTTCCATGCACCAATCTGTACAATTTTACTTTCCTCGTTCAATAGAAGACGCTCTATTCGACGTCAAGGACTATCGAATGTATTGCGCCAATTACAATATGGATGTTTTGAGAGCGGACGAATGCTTCAACTATATGCTAAACGTAAGCTTATACTTTAATTTCACGTGTAAAATTCCTGGACAAGTGACCTTTTCTAAAATAACTTTGACTCAAAAAATTTAGAAGGGTGGGGGAATAATATAATAATAATACTCCAATTTCGTCTAAACGTGGGAAATGTTTCGACATAGTGCGATCTGCAGAACGCCTTGTGCCTTCTGTTCTATGAGAAAAAGTATTTAGCAAATAAGCTAAAATAATTACTTCTTTTATTCCGTTCCGTTGCAGGATGCAGACAAGCAAAACGGAAACAAAATGACGAGAGAGCGATTCAATTACCTCATCTATGACTTCTTTGTATCGAATGACCCAAATAGTCAAGGAAAATACATTTGCGGACCGTTCGACTCATTCACTGTTCAAGAATTGGAAAACAAAGTGCAATTTTGATTTAATTTGTTGTTGGGTATCAGATATGCCAGTAAAAGGTTAGTTGCATCAAAACCCATTAAAAAAAGGCTATTTTCATAAAAATCAAATTAAACAGATTACTCAAATTACCCACCCTCACTGTTCGCAAACTTACATCTCCTGATTTCAAGAAAAAATTATTTAATTATTTTTTATTGTTGATGTATATTTACTCGTTTTATACATTAAAGTGACTCGTTTTATACATTAAAGTGACTCGTTTTGCTACATGATCGTCTCGCCAATTGTATCCAGTAGGTTTAAGTTACTAATAAATGGTAATATATGATATACTATGATATTAGACAAGCAGAAACACACTAAAATAAACAATCAGCAAGTTCGTACAATGACTTTTTTTTATTCAATCATTCAAATATTTATTTATATAACTTTATGGCAATGTGTGAAGTGTTGACATTAAATACAATATCAATGTGAAAAATCTTTTTGCAACACAACTGCCCAAGCATTTTTTTTTTAATAATTCAAATATACAGAATTAAATTATATTATATCACCTCTGTCTATATATATATACTGTAGCATTTTACTCTTGTCATCAATTAACAAAAATTAATTTTGTGACTTATTTTACATTTCTAAATTTAAAAAAAAATCAACCTAACTTTATTTGGTTACCGAATTTCAAGCAAAATTTAATCCAGAAAATGAGAAAATCTCTATACATATTCATTCATATATATATGTATATTTAGATAGCTACCTACCAATTATTGGTAATGATGATGAAAATTGTCATATAGGAAGGGGATTCAATAGAATTGATTCCAATTTTAAGCATTTCATGTGCATCACAGTTTTTTTTCATTGAGCTGAAAACAAAAGAAAACTTGCACACACACACACATTCACACACGCACCTCTCCCCGGCATAAATGAAAACTTGAACTCGATCAATGACGTCAATGGAAGAATGGTGTCTTGGTATTAAATGTCACCTAGTCTGTACGGCTTGACCGTGCGTCGTCGCGCTGCTCACGTCAAGTTCCTGTACACGTTCACGTCAAATTCCACACACAATGTGCTCACGTATATACACGCCAGTATACCTTTGTGTCCTCGGAAAAGTGAAGAATTATCTCCCGACCTGCGCACGCGGAACACTCGTTCTGTTTTTGTTTTCTTTTCGGAACGCGATCCCCTCGAATGTTTCATCAGCACGAGGGGGAACCTTTAAAGTTGGGATGGGTGCCCCGCGATATCACACGCGTGCGTTGGTGTATTGTGCTTCAACATCCTAGTGAATTCACTGGAGTCCTGGCGCGTTCTTGTTGTCAGAATTGGTAGTTCCAATCAAGAACTTAATAGCACTGAAACGAGAAGCAGCGCATCTCATGTTAATGGCATACTTATTGTCATAAAAATGTCAACAACATTTTTCAACATTAGACAATAATAATTCCCATGCTTAAATTACCAACTAAATTAAAATAAATAAGCCTAATGCAAACGCACGCAAAGACAGAGGCAGAAACAATTGAATAATAACCAATAAAGGTCGAAAATAAAATTAATCAGATGCATTTCCGATATTGGTATACTTTTAATCAGTCACTATGACTGACTCAACAGCAGAAAGCTAGAGTTTTGTTCTGCTTATACTGTAACTGACTGTGACTGTGAGTAAATATATAAAGATATAAACAACAATATCAAAATATATTTATTTCAATTCGTCGTGGATAAAAGATAGAGAAATAAAAACATAATCGATCATAAGAATGCCTCTTTACCCCCAGCTCGTGACATAATTGACGAAAGGGCAAACCTATAACTTTTGTCATAACCCCACAATTGAAAACCTTTATTTATTTTTTAAAAACAACGTTTTTAATAAATTACCCAAGGATCCCAGTACTAGTTTCCCACTGGGCAAGTGATTATCAGCTGGGCTTTAAAGTGATTTTCTAAATTAAAATATTCTCCATGTCGGTGGAAAAAAAACGCAAGAAAATGGAGAAAACAGAGTTAGACAAGAAAACAGAGAGTTCGCAACAGAGAGTCGTTTTGAACTGTCGATCAAACGTCGAACAGCCCTTCGACGTAGACCATATAATCACCGTGTCAAGTGATCATATAATGACCATATAATCACTAGTCGCCCGCGGACGATACGCCGAAAAATACCACAAAAATACGTTTGTTTTCTCGATGCCACTAATTTATTTCTAAACGTGTAATTGTGAAGAAAAAAATAAATAATAACCGAATACAACATACCCTAATTTTACAACTAGGGAAAATCTAAAACAGTATTCACTTTGTAAATAGTTGACAAGATTGACAAATGGCTTACCTTATATTAATTCTCTAAATTGAAAATGCGCTAGCTCCAGGTAGTGTCGTATCCTTTCCAATCGGCCGGCGGTGCTAGATATACTCTTCTTCCTTTATAAAAGAATGAAACGATACCGCGATACCCCGTTCGTGGCACTCCGGACTGCAACAGAAAACATCAATTCATTAAGTTAAACCCCCATTTAACAAACATCTGACATAGGTGAACTAAAATTTCATATTTCGGGAGAATTATTTAATATAAATATCGATGCAATTTCATCACGAATATTAATGAAGCTCTTTGCCCCTTACTATAAGGTTCGAAACCTAAGAGGAAAGAGGAAACATAACCTCCTGTTTAACAAGAGTGGTTCAGAAAAAAAAATATAATGTCGATGGAATTTATAGGATTGAATGGAAATGACAATCACAAATAATCCGGCAGGGATGTCTCGTACCTTCAGGTCGTCCATCAATCCAAACACCTTTGTTATTTTTTTGAACATTTCTTTCGTTTGGTACGTGATGCGAACGCTGCCTTCCTGAGTAACCTTGCCGGCCTTGAGCTCATCCCACGTAATACTGGGCGAATCATATACACTTTTTACAAATTGGACATCATAGTTATCCTGAAAGAATCATCGATAAAAACGAAATTACATCCATTAACAAAAACGTTACTTCAAACAAATTCCAGCATTCTCATCAAAAACTAGAATAATCATAGTTACCTTTTTTAGAAAAGAAAGGTCCTTCGATGTGAAAGGCACATATTTTTCATTGAGTTTGATAAACTTTAGGTGCTTCTCATAGAAAAGACCACTAGAAAAAACAAGGAGACCATTATTAGATCATTATTTTGACACAAATTTTGTTTCGCCATTCATTGAAAGATTACGAGAAAAATATTAATAAATTATCCCCTCACATTATCAAGAACAAATCGTTCCGTTGAAACAAAAACAAACAAAACACTCGAGGGAAAATTATAGAGCCCAAAATAATTCAGTGTCACTTTAGTATTACGTAGCTTACTTGCTAACTCCAATTTTCCCAAACGTTTTGGATCGAGAAACCTCTGGTCGGATGCAAGCCCGTTCTTTTCGTTGTTCAGGCTGCCTCATCCAATCGTCCCAGTACCTAAAGATTGTAGACAGCAGCACGAAATGCACTAAATATTAGCAAGTCAAACAACACTTCCATTACTCGTCTAGTAGTGCCTAGTGCACTAAAGGAGATGTGCGAGGGGCAGGGAAGGGAAGGGATTGGGAATGGCAGCTGGAATAGCCAGGCTACAGGATCCACCCCTAAGCTCTGGACTCCCTAATGGAAGCTCAGGGGTGACGCCAGTACCCCAGGCTAACGAATAAACGAAAGCCTTCGACGGGAATCGAACCCGGGACCGTCCGCTTCGTAGGATGTTGCCATACCCACTGAGCCATCGGTGCGTACATTATCAAGTGTACATATGGATATATGATCACGTGAAGAAAGATGACATCAATTGACGGGTGATTGGAAACTAGGATCACAATTATTATGAAATCGACAATTTCCCCACAAACTATTCAAACATATTTCTGCACATGTTTTTTTAACTTCAAACGAGCAACATGTCGTTCACCAAATAATATACTAGATTATTTTTAAAGTCATACAGATCTGTATTTCATAAAATAACCATAAGAAAAACTGAGAGCGGCAAGTAAAAATCAAACTCACGACTTTGGCCACTTAGTTTCCAGCTCAGTCCAAAGGGTCTTAGTCAGCATCCATCCTAGCCCGGGAAAGAAATCCGTGCGATAAAGCGTGTCTAAAATTGGGAATAAAAAGAAACACACTGAAAAAACAAACAACAAATACCCAAACAACAAATACTGGTTCTAAACGTTTTTGAATGAGGTAATCTGTAAACTCGATAGCAGATAAACTTCAAAAATGACCAAAAACGGTTAAGAAACGATAACTTGTGGAGAGTTAATGTGACTTAGGTGGGATTTAAATTAGAGCAAATGTTGGCCCAGCTTTTACTCTAATTTAAACCCCACCTTATTAAGTTAAAATAGTTAATTAAATACACAGTAATGTGTATCTGTGTATCTACAGTAATGTATAGCTCTATCTGTGAAAGTTTTTCGACGTTTATAAATTAACTATTTTAATTTAATAAATCACATTAACTCTCCACAAGTTGATGTTTTTGAATCATCATTTTTGATCACGGTTACTTCTCTTAATTAATTTTACGATATCGTGGTGCTTACGATATCATGTTAACGATAATCGCATCGCAGAAAAGCGAGCATCGACGGCCGGAGGCACAATAATTAATTACCTGAATTTTCTTCGGTTACCGTATCTTTACCATTGTCGTTCCACGCTGAAACGCACCACAGCGTTGGATCCGACTTTAAAATACTGTGAGTGGCCATAAAGTACTCGAAAAAATCTGGAGCAATATCCAAGTCATCTGGAGTTGAAAAGTGAAACACGATTAAAAAAATGCAAGCAATAACGTTTAGTAAAAAGTAAATAAAATGGCAGACAAAAAAGAAACCCTGCAAAAATACGACGAAAATTACCTTCGACTATAATAACGGTGTCATAGTTTAGGTGTCTAAAAGTTTGATTCAATGCCCATCCGTAATGTCGTGCAATTTTATAGTATCCCTTGAACTTCTTTTCCTTGGGAGGAACGGCGATGTCAGATAAGTCCGGTTGCTGTGAAGAAGAAACAACCATTACGGACCAGTGAGACACCAAAAATTACAATTTCACACGTGATGTCAAAGAACACAATTTTAATTATCTTTCAATTCACAAGTTTAATTACATTTAATCACATTTCCAAATAAATTTCGTTTAACAATATGTTGTCAAGAAAAGATTAGACCAAGCACACTTTCAACCATCGCAAAGTGCGAAACAAGTAATTTACTTTTACAGTTTCTCCTTTATCACTGAAATCACGATCGGCCCGCATAGCTAAGTGAGTGACTTGACCTTAATTAAAATCGAATTTCTCCACGAAACTGAATATTCGTCGTTTACCTGTATGTGAGTGAGCTGGTCCCCGTAGGACTGGATGACTTTGGCTGTTTGGCTGTGACCACAATCTTGCGAAACTATGATGGGAAACTGTTCCTTTGATGGGCGATATCTTGAGCAATTAAATAGGAAATACGACGTGAGTTTAGAGGGAATTAATTTATGCAATTAATTTCTATAGCAGACTATTTTGTGACATGTTATTTCCTAAAAAAATTATAAATGTGCAATGTGTAAATGCGTGCTCGGCACTTACTGTATCAACTGATCAATGTTTCGTTTGATTGTGACTCGATTGCAGCCGAACACCAAAACCGCTATCACGTCTCTGCTAACAGAATTAGAAAGGTAGTTCGGATTTCCGTCGGGTCCCACATCTTGGCTGTCATCTGCGAAGCGAAAAGATGAACGGAGACAATTAACCAGACGCACGCCACCGTGATTGGAGACACAATCGGCAGATGAAAACGGTTGCTGTCGTTATTGGTGGGGGTTTCTAGGAGCCGTCGTATTATAACGTGATGAAAATATTAATGATGTGTCCGCGGTCAAAACTGGATATCTCGACAGCAACATGTGTAGGTAATGCGTATTAAATAAATGTTATAATAATAAGCGGCCCTGTACATTATTTTGTTACACTAAAATCTCACACTAATAAATTCATTAGGGTTTCTGTCGTGTTCTCTATACGAGTATCACAGGTAGCGAAGCAATAAATTACAAGTTCAGTAGAAGTTACCAGTATAAGCATCGACAAACAAAATATAATTATAAACAATTTAAATTATAAACTCCATATATAATGCGGTTTAGGAAGGATTCAGAATCTCTAATTGTGGTATTCACTTCAGTGATGACGATCGTTGTAAAATATATATATATATATATATATATATATATATATATATATATTTCGAAACACTTACACCAAATAAAAAATCTTATAAGCTAACCCCAAGAGTGCACTAAATAAACAAGAAATATAAAAAAGTTCGTACAAGCAAAACACATAAAAAATAATTCAACATTAAAACAAAACGTAAAGAGAAAAACAAAACAAAAATATACACGAGCGATGCAGCCAAACAATTAAGCTCTCTCTAGACAATAATTTTGAGGAAATAAAAATAAAAAATCAGGAACCGCAGAGGATTCAGCTACCCCATCAACTATAAATAGTCACTTGTGTGAGAGAAAAAAAACCGGCAAATTCAAAATATGCCGTGCGACTAAAGCTTGACCTTAGTGCCTCTTCTGAACACCAGAATCTCCGAATCGAATAAACGAGAGCCCGAGCAAGGAATCGGGCTCCACAGGCTGGTGGTGCTCTACCGCTAGACAACGACGACACAGAAAATACTAGTAAAGCTAATTTGATACGATACTGCATCCGAAACCCGGCCGCAGTCCAAATTTATAGTGAAGAAAAAGTTCAGTGCAATATGAACTCCAAAAAATATCCTATTACTACAATAGATACAAGTTTCGAAAAATGAATATTACGTGCTTATCGAGGATCATCGCGGAAAAGGGTCGGATTGTGTGATTGAATCTCGATCGGAGATTCTAAACAGAACCGAGCTAGCTCAACATCATGTAGCAAATTCCATTCATCCCCCCCCCTTATCTCCTCTCCCAAATTGCCCCCGGCCAAACATTTTCACTCGCCCGTACCGTTAAAACGGAGAACCCGGCCGCCCGACCCCAAGGTGATAGTCATCGATTCGCCCGATAATTGAATACCGAGGGTGAACCCATCCACGCACGACACAAGCACGAACTTCCCCGAGTTTCCTACACCAAACCCCCGCAGGCGCAGCGGCATGCTCGTAGAGGTAGTAGGTGTGCGTGTGCGTGCGACAGAAAACGGGAATGTTAATGGCATCTTTCGATATATTCACAATGAGCCTCTCTGCCGCCACCACCACCACCCACATCCAAATCGATAGACGCGGATACGAGAGAGATTCGGGCGGGCGCGGAGCAGAGAAAACGCCGACGAAACTGGGAGAGAGCGTCGGGGGTGGGAGATACGAGGTGCGCGTAGTAATATTTACATGCTTTATCCATCTAAGAGGCACCGATTGGAGCCCGAGTCGTTAATGTGTAATCATTATATATTGGCTCAGTCGCTTGCATGCCTCAAGCCTTGCACAGCGCATCGCATGTGTATCGGATATATCCTATTAAGGCCCTCGCCCAGATTCGAGATTTTTGGGAAGAGATAAACTCAGTCACAAACCTCCCCTAAGCATGCCTTTTACGGACTCGAACCCACTACTCTTCGGTCCGTAGACAGACGCGCTAACTACTAACCAAGACGAACAGGACACGCTTGTATGATTTATTATTTATTTATTCTACTATTACTAATTGGTGATACTGACTCCAGGAGATTCTGTACCCTTGGTCTTACCCATCTAAGAGGACTTTATCCATCTAAGAGGCCCCCCTATTGCAAAATCTGATCAACATTGGCGATCAATAGTCACCAGGGATCGTATGCGACTCAACGACACTTTCCACACAAAAAAAAAGAAAAATTCGTCACTTTTCTCACAAATTGGGCTCACAGTGGCCGATTCTTAAAAGTCCGGTCATCTGCATCCGTTCACGCCGTCAAACATGTCTCGTGTACCCGACACCGTATGACACGTGGCGATAGATTAATTGAGCTTTTCTTCCATAGACGGACGCGAGAACGACTGGCTCTCCAAAGACACACCAACGTGGACGCGGTGTCTCAGGAAGATCTGCATTGCATAAGCTACCGAGAAGGGATGTGGGGGGGAAGGTCTAGGAATTCTCCCTTTCTCCCATAGCAATACTATCGAAGAGGGGGGGGGGATTAGATCCCCCAACAGTATTCGACATGCAATTTACCTATAAAAGGTGTTCGTCGCAAAATACTTAGGCGTGCAAACCAGAGAGCAAACATTGGCAAGAATTATTCACATACTGTATTCACATACCGCGCACAACCTGCATGCGTTTGATAAACCGCCAGATACTACTGCGCGCGCCATTAGCGCTCGTAATCAGGAGGCGTAACCGAAACTCGAACGCTAGGGTTTACGTGTGGCTTCTCGCGTCATGCAATTGAGTTCAATCAGGAACGACACTTAGGATTCTGGATTTGGTGATCGCGTGAATAGCAGGACGCGCCGAACGCGTAGTTTAGTTTCGGCTACGCTCTGGAAATATTGTCGACGATTTAAAATAAATAAATAAATAAACCATATCTCAGCATTTTCAAACCAATCAGTAGACAACATTTCAGCGTAAAACTTGAACAACTTTTAGGGGGGAGGGGCTCTTGTATATTCGATCCCGGGATACCAGTAAAAATTTGTCTCTCTCGTATTGCCATAGCAACACTAGGGACATTATATCAGGTAGTGATATTCACTAGAATGTTTGAAAATAAAAAGAAAAATTGAACTTAAAATAATTATGTATTTTCAAAGATAATTAAAAATGTCTATCATGTCTTACATATTATCGAAACTCATGATTGTATGCTTGTGTTACAAAAAAAAACCCCAAATTGGTCTACAATTCTAGAGATTAGCTTAAGGCGAGTATGAACTCAGCGCATGACATTTATAGGCGCCCTCTACTGTCGGGTGTCAGATAACAGGCATCGATGATCTTATGACTATAGGAGTACCTATACAGAGAATTAACATTATTTTTTTGACTATCGCACTTCAATGCCGTAGACATAGTCACGAGCGGTGACGAATGCAGCCCGCCATCACCTGCGAAATGACGTAATCCCCGCCGAACCGAGCGTCTAAGCGCAGCGCCCGTAATCCATCCACAACGCTATGGAACAATTACGTTCCCTACTTCGAGTTGGGGGGAAGAGAGGGGGAGAAACTCGCGGAAAACCTGAGCTCCAATTTATAAAACGCGCTACACGTGCACACGTGGAGACTAACCCCTTCTTTAAGAGACTTAGCCATCAATTTCCACCGAGATACGACCGGCTCAGAACCTCAAGATACAACACACGGAGCCAGACACACCGAGCGGCAAAGGCACCACGTAGACAACTAATGCCGAAATCGCGTAAGCCCGAGCCGGCTACGGCGGGAATCTGGAATTTATTTTGCCGTCTTCGGGTGCGGCCCGCGCTTCATTAATTCAACGCGCCTCGGCGTCGGAAGATGTGCAGTCGCCGCGCAAATGGAAGACAACGTGAAAAATGTACACATTTGCATAGAAATGGTTTAAACGCGTGTGTATATATCAGGGTATATAAACACGCCATCCTGCTGGGACCTCACGTGTCTTTAAGTGCACTGCCGGCACTTCGCTTTTTAATTCTTACGACTGAAGAGCATAATTCGCTTCAAATCACATTATGTGTCCCTTGTTAGGCGCAATATCGGCGTAGTTTCGCCAGTTCATGGGGATCAAAAACAAACAAGCCCGCGCCGGGAATCGAACCTGGAAGCGGGGCGTTCTTGACGTCTGCTTACCAGTAACCTGAGCACTGACATGGTTCGCCCAATGCGGGGTAGATTTGATTTTTTGGTAGAACTACGCTTGCTCTCCACAACCTCGGTTTAGCGCTCCTCGCGAGCGGAGCGAGAATGAGCTACCTATGTTATTCAACCATGTTTTATACCTACCTAACCTAACATAACCTAACCGTAGAAAACATGGTTGAATAACATAGGTAGCTCATTTCCGCTAGCGAGGAGCGCTAAACCGAGGTTGTGGAGAGCAAGCGTAGTTGTGCCGATTTTTTCTGCATGTATGCGGGTGCATACAGTCCCAGTTTCTGGGTCAACAACTTACGAGCTACCCTGTCAAGTCAAGAATGTGCAGGTAGATAAGTTTTTTCATTTAGGATCGTCGCGTTTCGGAGGGTAGGAGATTTCGTCAAACAAGAATCGATTGCCAGATTTCGAAATAAATAAGGGAAATAAAAACGTCAGTTAATTTTTCAATACAGTAAATTCTAAACCGAGTAGCGCCAACAAAAATCATGGAAATCTCTATAATAACCCGGCGTTGAGGGAAGATTAAATCGTAGAATAGACACGAGGCACGAATTTAGTGCCGAAATTACAGATACGTTTTATTACATTTAATTTTTACATTTTATTTGTGCGTTTTTGTGTCATCCATGTTTCTACGCATACATAATTTTTGGATATATAACAGATCTCATGTCACAGCAGGAATCAATTTAGGCTCGATACAAATTTAATAAAAACGAGTTTGGGGAACGAGATCCGGTACAGCGTCGGTGACGAAAGACGAACAGATGTGGAGACGAACGATGTCAAAGATAAATATATCTAACATTGGGGCTGTTGAGGCCCATGCTTCTGTCCGTATCCGTCGTACACTATTATGGAAATTATATCCATCCCATGCGGATTAATACAGAATCAGGTCTCGCGAGGATCAGTCCTATAACCTCACTGGGGCGGTAAAATCCGAAGAGGGTGGTGGAGCAGGGACGCCGGCCGTATCTGGGCCCCTCCTAATACGATTCAAAAAGCCGTTCCGCCCTTTTTTAAGCGTTCGTTTGATTTGAGCCCGCGCTGATCGCGCGCGCGAGCGATTTTACGCACGTGCACGCAGCACGCGAACTCCCATTTAATCGCATCCGTGGAGGCGGCGAGGATACGCGCGCGCCCACGCTTTTTTTTTTCTAAACGTTGTTTTTCTTATTACTAAGCACCGTCGTCTAACTACAGCCGAGAAGTAATAGGCGGTCGGGTGAAAGATTTCTCCCGTCAGCACTATGGTCGGTGCGTCCTGGGGGGGGGAAGGGGGGGAAACTCCGCTCTCATGTCGGCTAGCTAATGCCGTTACCAAAATGAAGGGGCTAGACAAAAACAACAACCAACTTAAAAAACGTCTTCACCACAAGATGCAGCAATGATACTGCGACAAACCCGAATGCAACATAAATAATAAAATAGAATAAAAATAGTAGCAATTTCTACTTTGATCACTGCTAAATTCGATAACGATGGGACACAAATTTGTGGAAAACGCTAAGCAAAGCAATTCCTAATTATTTATTTTTTTGTACCCGGTAGCCAATACTCAACCTACATGTAATAAAAAGTAAATAACAATCATTTTTTCATTTATTTTAAATACCCGATAGGAAGACAATTACATTCAAAAGATACAGTTACGATGGAATTTCAAAAACTAAGATACCTACTGTATATATTTTTTTTTAATTCGGTAATTGCAATTACGCTCGTATAATGACCAAATAACCCATTAAGTGGTGTGCAAAGGCCACACACACTATGAAAAGTTTCACCAATTTTGCGGACGTCCCTCGCCCAAGATCGTCTCTTGTTTTTATTATCGTCGTACTCGATGCAATAAGAATCGGGGCTACGACCGTAGCCCACGGATGCAAGGTGGCAACAGCCGCCGCGACTACAATTATTATCGATTTCCCGACGTAGCCAAGACACACACAAGCCCATGTTGGTCGCCGCCACCTCATCCCATCCGCCCAAATAAATTAAGTATCATCTAAAAAAAAATTGGAAAAATTGAAAAATTATTTTCTTTTGCATCACACGTGACTTGTTTACGACCAAGTAACCCTCGGGGACATTTAAACAACCGAAAATGATGACACGGCGTTATAAACCAACAAAACTTTAACTCGTTAGGCGTTGGGGGTGTACTGTTCTACCAACATCACGTACACAGCGTTCACAGCCTAAGTCTGTATTCGGCGCCAGTGGCTCTGTCGTCGGCTGCGTTACCCAACAGCGAACGGGCGGTCGCGTTTCACCATATTAGTGCTGCCGAGTCACAAACGACAGTTTTGGAGTCGTAACAGCGCGATGAATATACATTGTTATGGGCAAAGGAGGCACGGCTAAAAAAGCACACCCCAGCAGCCTATTCACTCATAGTAAGACACAGTCGCGCAGACTCACGTGATACTTGAGGCAAAATGACAAGACTAGATTAGGAATCGATCTTGGAATCTGTGGCACATGGTGAAGAATTTCTATCTGTAGGAGTTGCGAATATTTGTAATGGGATTTTTTTTCCCCCGTATAGAAAGTCATTACACCATGTTGCACATGTACATGTACATTATATTTTGACTGGGCAACAATATTCTAAAACACCAAGGGAAATGTAAAAATGAATATTCAAGTGTTGAGCTTTTGAATGTCGGCTAATCAACTTTGTTATTACTTTAACAAAATTCCTTCCGGCTCGTTTCTGAATCTAATAAAACCACATTTCAGCAACAATGGATTCAAAATAAGAAAAACAGAGTGTTCTTTCGTGCCCTAGACAATTGGCTAAAGTACCTCCTGTACTTTAAGCGTACTTGCTCAAAATCCCTTCAACTGCGGTAGCAAAATATTCAATTAAACGTGCTAGATAAATATTTTGCTAATTACACCAGGCGGAGAATAAAAGCAGCAGGAAAAAAAAATACATAATTAGAAAATAAAAGACTCCCAAACTAACTCGATTTTCACCACTTGCCGATATCTGGCGATACCTGGGTGCCTCATCATCTCCGTGAACAGTCGGGATTCGACGATATCGCTTCAACCGAAAGGCGTCCATTAAATAATAATGAAACGTAGCCATTTTATAATGTACACGGATAGAGAGAAAGAGAGGGAGAGTGACTACCACAATCTAATTTGAGTGTAACGGCTGCTGCGAATTACTCGCGGCGTCATGGAGAGACCGAAAGAGGGAAAATGGGGGAAGAATCGAGGGAGAGAGGCTTGTAGAATCGCGGATATGTTAACGGCAAAGTAAAGGGTTTGAAAAGTGAAAGTAGGGTTACGGTAAAATGGGAGCGCGTGGTTTCAAGAAAGTTCGTGTAAAAATGACTGTCAAAAAACGGTTTATAAAATGGGATTCTAGAAACATTTTTGCAGCCACGCAAGTCAGTGCAAGTCTATAAAGATTCGATAAGACATTGGGCGGTGTGCCTCAAATTTCACATTATATTACATGTATATCGTCGCAAATGATTTCGAAAAACTGTACATTCTCAATGGACAAAAAGCAACGTGTCACGAGCAAAAGATATTTCCTGCAAGTCTGATATAAAATAACGGAAAACGATGAAATAATCCACATCAATTGCACATCCATATTTGTAATATCCCGTTGTAATACTGGCGACGATTTTTTCAATAGTTAATTTTCTGTCAACGCTACGTTTCATCCGAAGTCTTTTCCAGCGCAGAGGAAGCCACCCGCAAGTTAGCAAAATAGATACGATCGACGTCGCTCGTCACCAGGGTCGCGACAGTCGACGTCGATTCCCGTCCCGCCACGTCGCCGGCCCAGAGATGCACGTTTTCCGGCGACCCCCGCCAGGCTTTAGCAGGCTTTAATGCGCCCCCTACTCTCTCTCTCTCCCCCCCCCCCAATAGAACCGTTCTCCATAAAAATAATGACCTTATTTATCACCATAGTTGTGATGTCTATGTTTAAGGGGTCCTGTGGTTGTCTTTACTGATGTATGGAAAATGATCGCGCGACACGGCGAAGGAGATGGTAAAGTAAAGACACTGCGAATGGATTGGTGAGACGGGGAAAACAGAGGGAGGGGGAAGGCAGCTCTGTATCCACCATCACCCCATCTATACAGGCAGGAAAGAAGGGTATGGAAGGATCTCCTGCAGACTAGATAGGGCGCGAAAGCAGAAGGCGCCTGGCGGTTCGGAATAGACATTTAATGGATTGGAACGGAGACACTGGATTCCCCCCGTACTGTATTAGAACCGGTGCCTCACGTGATCAAATAAAGCTCGCTTCCTTGCCTCACCGGAATTTACAAATTCATTCCAATTTATGAGAACGCATTATGAGAAATAAAGAAACCACTGTTTATTTTCTTGTGCATGTATTTTAATCGGGTAAATAAATTTGGAAACAAAAAAAAATTGGAAACAAAACTTTAAGACACCACGGTTTATTTTCTTGTGCATGTATTTTAATCAGGTAATTAATTTAGAAACACAAAAATTGGAAACGAATTTTTGAAAAGAATGGATACATTTTATTGTAATGAGCAACTGTTCTTTTTCTTCAAAGAACAACGATAAAATCCAAGACAGATTGGTGAAGACGACAGAGTTGGCGAGACTCAAAGCACGAAGCAGAAAAATCATTCGTGCACAAATTTTTGCTGTTGCAATATTAAGAAATAATAGGCAGTATATCCGTTTCTGCATGTAGCCAGGTGAACGATAAATATCCCTAACTAGGTCAGAATCTAAGGATAGGGCATATTAATAAATAATATGTAATCCCAGGGGAGGTTCGATAAAAATTCGTCCTTGACTGGCCAAATGACCCCAGTCATAGACCTCTCCAGGGTTGGTTGCGAGTACACACATTGTAAACATAACTTTAAAAAAATACATTAATTGTGAAAATTAATAGGAACCGTTGCAACGTAATAACTATAATTTGAGAAACTCAAATTATAAAAAAATACAACGGCGCCGTGACTCCAATTTAAGGCGCGTGGCGGCGTGGGCGTTCCTCCCCCTCCCACATCGGTTGACCCACCGTGGTCTCGGCCAATCCGCGAAACGATATAATTATGGCGCCTGCGTCGCAAGGCGCACGTCATTTCCGCCGGTAATGAGTCCAATTAATATAACTCATCGACGCTGACCTTGCGGCGACCCGGCATGCAACGCGAGAAAGGGGAAAGCCCCGCGCCTCCTCCACCACAAAACGTAGGATTTCGCGAGAAGATGCTGCTGCTGCGCGCATCGCGCCCCGGATAATGAGAATTTAAACGACCCGCCGCCACAAACATACTCACGGGCAACGCCGCCGGTCCATAATAGAAGAGAGAGGGGTCATTAAAATTGCAGGGACTTACAAATCACCGGTTATTACTGTTTCGATGGCGCGAAACGCTCGGAGCTGGCTAACCCCCTCCTCCTCTCCCCGCACGTGAAACGCATTCGGAGAGAGCATTCGGAATAAATTTCGCTTACGCAACACGTTTTCAAACTGCACCGAGAGCGGCTTCGGTAGATTCGGCGCGCGTTTTAAGGCGGCGTTGGGAAAAATATGAAGTGGTAAATGTGAAGAGACTTACTGGATGAGGAGAGCGACACGCGCAGATGCCGCACACGATTTAGAAGCTGCTGATTTAGCTGGTATTGCCGCTCCAATTCGAGCTCCAAATTGTCAATTTCGGCCTTGAAGTTATAGATCAGGTTCTGGGAAAAGAAGTAGAGACAAAAAAACAGTTAGCATCAATGCAGTATTCACCTGCAACAATTATCAAAACATGAATATTCCAAAAAAACCTAACAGAGTCTAATTACTGCCGTATTATGAGGCTATTAAAAGCCCTGTAAAACAAAGTAACTAGTACTTCTAGTTTAATTAACTTCATACTGTCTCTGGAAAAAACACATTTTTAATGATTTTGAGAATACTCTAAAAAAATGTTGTTTACAATAATTTTACCGTCATAAATGTCTAAAAATGAGAAATTGTTAATGATTTAAGGTCGTTTAGTTCTTTATGTTCTTCACGTTATGAGCGTACAAAAATTGTGAAAATAAGAAAAGTTTTAACGCAATAAGACACATAAAGAGAACAGTTAGATACTTTCAGATCGTTCATTTAATAGTGTTTCCCAGTACTTGGATAGAAATATCTTGAAATAAAGCAAATTTAGACTCGTACCAATGGAAACAAAATATGCGCTTCTCCGGAAGCACTGCCCATTAAAGCTAATACGTATTACACCACAACAAATCCTATTAAATCACGTCAGTGCACGTCCACACGAATTTAGCTCGGTACGTGTAAAAGACGAGGGGAGGGGAAGAAGGGTGCGTTAACCCTAGCGGCCAACGAGACATGGTGTCACCGATCTTGTTTACCAACCCAGGAGGGGAACTCGACGTATATTACATGATCAAGTCTAACCAACGCTCTCCCCAACCAAATCTCGACCAATGATAAACATGACGAGCGCAATAAAAACATTCCCCCCCCCCCCCGTACACGGAGAGAGGGAGGCTAACTCCGAAGAGTGAATCTGAGAAAATCGCGCATCTATTATTTTACTCCCGCTTCCATACCCGAGGCGGACGTCACCCAATATTGGATTTTCGCGTAGGAAGATGAGGAGTCCTCCCTTGCCATATACATACGCGGATTGTCACTTGACGCCGCGGGGCGACGAAAGTTAAATAAACAAACCAGACGACTGTTTGCTCCGAAATTCGAGGTTTACCCGCGCGGGCAAATAAGCAGAATTCACGCGATTTTCGCTGTTGTGTCGGGCATGGCAATATCCTGCCTGCATCGCCGAGAAATAACACACTTTGTGCTGCAGAATAACAAAAACTATAGTCAGTACGCTTTACACAACAAATGGTTGTTGATCATTTGCTATCTGTCCAATATACAAATACCAATAAGTAAAGCTTTCCATAATGTTTCCATTTGCTCAAAATTAGCTTATATATTTCATGGTGATAGATCTTAGAACCATAGGCCAGTACCGTAATTCAATAGAGCAGAAACAGAGGAAAGAGGCCCCTGAAAATTAAATAGAAGGCAATCACACAATACACCTGTGTTGACCTGTAAGTGAACGAAAGGAATTGACTAACACTTTTCCTGGTAAAGGAATTGAATAAAACCAATTTGGAAACCCTACTACACACACTATGGTATTAATACCATAGCGTCATTTACGGTGTATTCATCATCATTCCAATGTATTTGGATAATTCCGAAGAGGCGTTAAAACTTATTCCGTTCCTCCATATTTTAGTGCAAGTGGTCTTGCTATCCAAAACCAAGCGTTAACACGAGAAGTTTCACGCGCCCAATTTGGAAGGACTTTGAAAGTCGAGTCCTTACAGGGAATATAATAAACGAGGTATTCTGGCTCGCCGCCTTTTCAAATAACGTTAAACAATGATACACTTCAGCGTTAGTTGAGCAAACGGTTTTTACCCATACTCACTCAAGCGCACACACACATATAAACGATCATCCAAAACACATGAGTTGTGGTGGCCACATGGCGTGGAACTAACGGCAGACCCCGTTAACCCCGGGCAGTTTCTGGCGCACAGTGTGGCCAATGAAGATTAATGTTTAAACAATTCCCCGCCCCGCGTCAACAGCACCTTACACGCTCGGCTCACAATTCTGACGTCAAAGAGAGGGGAAGTGAAGAAGAAGAAGAAGAAAAAAATATCAGCTGCCAAAACACGAGCAATCGCGCGCTGTGCCACTATAGGTTAATACAGATCACATATCAGCAGTTTCTTCGGTCTCAAGGGGATGTTAGAGGCGCCAGCCCGGAACATATAGCAGATAACAGACCAATTTTTTTTACTCACCAGGAAAGGTTGGGAATGTTAGTTAGTCTGTGTCGGATACCAAGTTTAACACTTGATATTTTAATTAAAGTCAACAACGGAAAAGTTTTTTTTTAAGTTAACAAATTATTTATTTTTATATTGAATAATTTAAATCAATTTACTTTTTTAATTATTTTTTCGCAAGATGAAAAAGTTGCCAAATAAAATAAAATTATCAACTTTTTTCATATATATTAAATAACATTAATTAATTAGGCAATTTCCGTTGTTGACTATTTTTGAAATATCCCAAATCATGAATTGAACATGATTTTTATCACACACGTTTGCTACGGTAGCAAGGCAAGGGGAAAAGGGCAGCGGAATCGCTAAGCAAATAGCAACACAAAGGAGTCTGGTGTGATTGCCTGTTATCGGGGGCAGCAGTACCTCAGTTAATAACAGATACGGGAGCATGCTGTGACTGACATCAAAAACGATAAATTGAAAATCTAATTTCAAATTTCTAAAATTGAAACAAATAATTCCTAAAAATATTTTTTTTTTCGTTCGTATACAACGCAATATTCAGCAAATATATGTCGTACCAAGTTATATTGAAATTCAGACTACAAAAATATTAACGAAAGGTCAATCGAAACAACTTTAATTAATACATTCCTAAAATCATTTCGATGGAAATAAACTGTAACATGACAAGTGATTATTGATTGAGGCGTCAAAATGTACTCTATGCACAGGGCGTAGTTATTTCCCGCAAAAGCCCTTAACGGATCGCACAAAATGACCGTATACAGATGCAGTTTCAATTTCCGAGAAAATATCAATCATTCGCCAACACCGTGACTTGGACGCCGGTGAAAAATGGAGAAAAAGATAGAGCGAGCGAAGCGGAGAAACACGGAAACACGACTGAATATAGCTGGTGGCACGATCCCACAGTAGTAATCATAGTGTGATGGCCGCTCGCTAGCAATTTAAACGTCACAAAGATGTCAAAGCGAGCTGGAAGCTCTGGCCGGTAGTTCCCTCAAGTCCATAATTCCAGGTTCTGGCGTGTTACGCGTTCAAAGTGACAGCTAGGCCGTGAAACGCCCATGTTCGCCTCGTGAAGCCTGTTTTTGGTAACTTCAGTCCGAGTCAGAGTTCCGTCCAAAGAGATTTGCGGGTAGAACCCATGGCGCTATTAACGGTATACCTGATGAACTTTGTATCACATTCCCGTTGATTTGCACGATCTACTGCAATCTAATTTCATTCAACACATGTTCGAATTGTCATTTTTATGATTTATTTTTGCATTCATTTTTCAAAAATAATTTGAAAATTCAATAATAAATTTCAATAATTCAATAATAAATTGAATAATAAAAAATAAAAAATAAACCATTTCAGTTCAAAAATTGAATAAAATTAAGTTGACGCTGCTCTAAAGGAAGCTTTTTTTTCATTCAACATTGCAAATTGGAACGCCAATTAAAAAAAAATATCAGGTGTATTAATTAAATTTTTAAGACTCAGGCAAAAAAAAATTCCATTTTTTTTTATATATTATATATATATATATATATATATATATTTAATTTCTCTAATGTACAGCTTCAAAATTACGAAGAACGTTAAGCGAAAAACTGGAAAATAAATCGACATTTGCAACACTGAACATCATCCCAAATCGAACCAAATGAAAATCGGATTTCACTTTTACTAACGATTTCTTGTGCGTTACTGATGACGCGACCTATCGCGCGCACGGCGCCAAAATCTGGTTACATTTATAACCGCATCGCCTGACTGACGATCACAAACGGGGAAAATTAATGAGGCGGAAATAGTTTTGATAACGCGGCGCGAAGCTGTCTGTTTCAGATTGACAGTGACAGTCGTTCGGCGGCGAGATAAACGTGGCACCGGACAGAGACGTTAGGCAAATACACGGGAATTGACAAATCCATCCGCGGCTATCAGGGATTCAGCCGGGGAACAGAAAACATAGGCCCGCATTAGGAATCCGCCTATATGCCGTCCACGGTTGTCAATTGAAGGAAAAAGTGACTGGAGAAAGAGAGAAGTCTTGGAGAGAGAGAGAGAGAGAGAGAGAGAGAGAGAGCGCCAGACTTTTTCCATCGTCTGAATAGACCCATCTATATTTAAATTGCGAGTCTCGTTTCTGCGTGTGTGGGTGGTAAAGCAGCTCCTAAACGAAAGAAAGGATTGAAAGAAAGGCGATAAAAAAAAACGTCTTTGCACCGACTGGTGACGAAATTCCGGCAACACCCCCCTCCCCCCCGTCAATACAGCTGCACAGCCAATTTCGAATTGAAACTTGAAAGACAGGGCGTGACACGGAAGTTTGGAACGAAAGAAAAAAAAAAGGTGGGCGAAGGGTGGGAGACGTTCGGATAAAAAGAACAACAAACCGATGGTATGTGTTTGCAGTCTCTCTACAAATCGTAGCACTGAGACATCAGCAACAACAACAAAAAAAAAGTGAAAACAAAAGCCGTCACAGCCACAGGAGGCACTCCACCAGACGGACAATATTACGCTCGTCAGGCGACGATGTGTTAGACGAATCTGTGGTTTGCCGAAGAAAAGGGAGAAAGTGAAATAGAAAAATATATAGAACTACACGCGAGAGTGACAGACATTTCCCAGCTTTCTTTCACGAGACTCAGCAATTGGTCCCTACCTCTCTTCAAGACATCACGACAGTTGCAGTAAAACCTAAAGAGCATGTGTCCAAATATCGAGTCGAAAGCTCACAACAATTCGACAAAAGACATTCCAGGTTTGAAAAAAGATAAAACGAGCGCAGATTACCATTGAAGCAACCAACTCAATGTGTAAACGAAAACGTGAAAGGTTTAAATTCACCCGTATAATGCGTGCGAGTATAAAACGTAATGCGGAATCGTACTTTTTTGGCGTTTTTGTGCTCTGCAGACTCTGTAGAACGCCATTTGACACTTAGGGCGTATCTATGCAGGGTTGCAACGGATAAACTTACGATTTTGGTGATGCAAACACGAGATAGATACAAATGTCTTAATTAAAACAGTCACTCTTTGTGGCAACGAAATAACAAATGTCTTACATTTTACGCTTGGTCCCGAATTCATTTTAAAGTTTAAAAATACGAACCCAATAATAAATGATATTAATTTGTTATCGAAATATTACCGTTTTTGCGCCCAATTCAAGGATCTCTTAAGTATCCATAAACCCAGTCCCATGACAGTAACCCCTTTCGTAAAGCTTGTAATAAGTCCCGCTTGGTGCGCTACTAGCGTGAGCTTTATTTTTTCTCACCCCGTAATCCAGCGAACAAAAATGTGAACGAGCGTATTTGCTGCTATGCACTCACTGTTTGTTTGGTCGACCACTGAATGCCAATGCCCATCCCCACTTAAATTTCCGTCTCAACAACGTCAGACCTCGCGCCATGGCGTTTCGCATCGGCAATTGATACGGGTGGGTCGCAGAGTGCACCTGATCCGACCCCGAAAAAGAGTCGGCTTAAAACGGATCGAGCCCTTTTCTTGGAAAATGTGATGCACGTACAGTGAGAGCTTTATCAGCGGTCCGCGTATGCGTGTGCCGTAGTTTTTATTTTCAATTCTCGGAGCGACCGACCAACCGAGCACATTTGACTTAATAAAAAGAGAAGCGTCGAAATAGAGGAGACGAAAATAAGACCCCCTTTCCCCACCTTTCTCGCTGTCAAGTTTGTAAGCAGAGAGGAGTGACATGCCAACGGAGGGGACACTGCCAGCACGGTATACTAGCGTGGTCATCTGCCGTATGTAGTCGTAAAATGGCTTGTTGGAATGACTATATCTGAATAGATATCGATATTGGGGTGCGTTTATCAATTGAGACCAGAGCTCACGAATGTAAAAAATAAAGAAGTTTTCTTCAGGATCATATTACATTTGCTATATACCATTATGATTACTGTGCTACCATGATCGCAGAGATCTTCGTGATTGTTTCTATTAAATGGTTTGATTTATACGAAATCATTTCGATTATAATTTATCTAATAAATTAATTTCGTGTGCATCGCATCAAATGACGACATGGGCGCGTGAAGTTCACAGGAATTATTTAGTAATTATATCATATTACTTTCTCCAATAATTTTGCTATTATTGTTTGTAATAATTTTGTTTGCTATGAAATTATCTTTATTTATTTCACTGATATGCATTAAATCATACTGAATCTTTAATCCTGAATCTTAAACCCTGAATCTTGAATCCTGAAATCTTCAATACTGAATCTACTGAATATGAGTTTTCTTTTTCAAATTCTGGCTGACAAAAAATGTAATTGAAATGCAACTTTAATAAAAAAAAAATTAAAGTTCTCTAATGAAGCGACGCAGAGCATGCTATCCAATTAAGGAGCCAACCGGGTCGTCTAGGCCAAGCGAATTGTCACAGTTGTTGCGCGCTATCAAAACCCGGCCGTTTTACAGCCATTTACAATCTCTCGACGCGTCCACACACGCAGCTACGACTTTTTCAGAATAAAATACTGCTCCTGGTCCTCCAATATGAGCGCGACACCTGGGCCCGACCGAGGAACCGTAGATACAAAAAATCAAGAAAGAAAAAACCGTTCGTCGTAAAACGGAGACGAGGATGTCGGAAACGACCCTGGCAAGAAGACGTATCAGGGTCAAAGTGTTCCACACAGCTGAACGTATCCAGGAACGAGGCGTAATATTTAATCTGTGTATCTATGCGCCTAAATACATCTGTATTTCGTGCATTTTAGAAGCACATTTGAGGACATTTCAATTGTATATACTTCAAAATATACAAACTATGTTCAGGGAGATTAGCCATCAATAATTCCAAATGATGAACATCGCAATGAAACAACACATAAATAATAAGGCTGATGTCCACTTTACGGGCATGAGCGACCAGAAAATACGGTATCGAGTGTGGAGCGTAGCGAAATTCAGTCTCACCTGATTTGTCACTTCATGTTATATTTTTTTAGGCAAGTCAGTTTCGCTACGC
>JAUJYS010000200.1:0-27669 GCA_033995665.1 Melogona broelemanni | reverse complement strand
GATAAGAAAACCGATTATGTTCCAATGCATATTGGTTTGGTGTGCCACAGTCAAGCTTGATCAGCAAAATATGCCATTTGTTAAATATCAACCATAGACGATTAGAACGTCTTAAATTCAAAACGAAAAGGAAAAACAAGTTTCATACAGGAAAAACAATTTTCCTTCGGCACTGCACTAGAAGTTGTTTTTCGTTTTCATTAAACAACTTTTTTGGAAACAAAATGTATACTCGTATATACACCGTGAGTCATAAAATCGGGCTCCCTTTTGCCTTAGCTCATTACTCAGCTAAAAATGGTCGGATTGTAATGAAGTTTGGCACAGATATGGAGTAGATCATTGTGAACTTCTGAGCTATTTCAGTTTTCTTTAAAATGTCCACCAGCAGCAGCACCGCTCGTGCGAAGCTGGGAATCGCCATTTCCTTACTGACATAGCAATGCCCGCTGTCACATTGCGCGCCAGTTGCTCTTAACGCAGCGTCACTTCCAAAATGCAAAATTCGTAGCGGGAAATTTGAATTTATAAAACTTCAAAAAGTCATTCATGCTGTAATACATTTGTGTTAAATCTCATAGCAATCCGGACGCCCGGATTGCCAGATAACCGACCTCCCCTTCACCGCCGTAGCTCCGTAACTCCTCTTAAAACGAAAAAATAACCGGATTGCTATAACACAAATGTATTACAGTATGAATGACTTTTTGAAGTTTTATAAATTTAAATTTCCCGCTACGAATTTTGCTTTTTGGAGGTGACGCTGCGTTAGAGCAACTGGCGCGCAAATAGCGTGCATTAATGAGTCAGTGCGGAAATGGTGATTTCCAACTTCGCACGGGTGGTGCTGCTGCTGGTGGATATTTTAAAAGAAGAAGATAAGGAAGATCTAACGAGTTGATCTGCCAATGGCTCAGTATTCTCCATCACTTTTGAAGAAACCTTTCTACCAGATAAATCACAGAGCATCCAGACGGGCGCATGCCACCATTTCTTCAGCACCGCGCTAATATGTAGGTAATCGGGGACATTGCTCAACGCCAATTGTTGACGCTACCCACCCAGGGATCTCAACGCTCAGCACGCGGAAAGCTGTACGGCATCAGCAGTGGCGCCATCACACACAAGGCCTTCGTAGAAAGGACGCGGGTCTGACCGTGTGGTACTCTCTCACTCTCTCTCTCTCTCTCTCTTGGTCTCCCTTTCCGGAAAGGTGATCGCTGCTAATGAGCATCCGAGGATTAATTCGCGCGATTATACGACCGACGAGTGAGCCCGAGTGCCACGCAATTTAAAGCCTCTGGTCCGACGCATAATTTTCATTTCCACGTCTCAGAATCACACGGTCCACGTACAGCGTACGCCACACACGCACACAGACGAACGACCGGCGACCAGCTACGACTGCTGCTAGCAAGCTACGCAGACGAGGTACTTTTCTAGCTAGTCTTATCTCTGGGAAAGAAGCACGATGCAATAAAGACGAAATTTTTCCTCGTTACAGCGTTGGTCCGAGACACGGAATCGCGTCTCCTGCTGCGTTGTATTAAAAGTTTAACGGTTCTCCCCTCTTTTGAAAAGTTGGCAGAATTTATATCGTGATAAAAAATCTACTATTTGAATGGAAAGTATGTAGTTGTTGTAATTGGACGTTTTATAAACTCAGATAAAACATATTGCATCGTATCATACCAATCTTATATTTCTTTATCATGTGTTACCTAACAGAATTTAGCAGAATTCTGCTAAATTTGTATTTAATTTGTTATTCCGATTTCGTAGTTTTCTTGGGATTTAAGAAAATGAAATCAATGAAGGAGACAGTGCAAAACCAACAACGTCAAAATACTCTCAAGACACCAGCAAGTATCACTCAAAATTGTGTAAATATTGGTCGAATTAATCGGCGAAATTCGTTAAACCATCGTTACATGCTTTATAGAGATTATAGATTCTTAGAGATTATAGAGCCTTAGAAACCGTTATGTTTGAAATAATAAATTGAGAAAATCTTTGACCAAAAGGTTGGAGACGGCAACAATTGATAGACACGAATTTTTTCTCCATTATTTTAGTCAAGGATTTTTTCTATTCATTAGTATAGCTACTATAATGTGGAAATGTCTATGTGGTCTCAAATATGGGAGCATATATCCCTATATACCAAGTTGAAATAAAAGAGATAGCCTGTCGGGATTTGATCTCAGGACTGCCGCACCACAAGCCAATCCTCCAACCAACCTCGTTGAGATGACACGTCCATATTTTAACCTCAATTGCTGAATATCTGACTAAATGCAAGTCTCATACGTTGCACGAATTTCTCCCCCTGGTCGACATTTTTCCGAACAACGCTTCATTCAAAATGAATTTGGCTCAACAGAAGAGTGTTTGGAACGAACAGCCCAACACTATGACCGGCCACAATATTCGTTAGATGAATTTGGCGGCTCTTAGATGGCGGCCTATCCGAACACAACATCGGTCTATTGTTATGGGAAATTCGCGCGGCGCCTTTATGCGGCATCTCTTATACTGCGTACCATTATTGCTGATCAGTATGTGGCCCGTGTGGGACGAATCAATGTTAATAACAATGCAAGAATTACAATTGAATTAATTAAGCAAGTATGCGCCCCCGCCTCTACCCTCCCTCCCTCCTCCGAAATTATGCCGGCCTCACATATAGTCAGCTTGTCGTCTTCTCATATGCAGCCAAGGGGAATATGGTCGTGCGGAAACGGTCTAATTTTATTCAGCAGTCGAGGTAACTCGCTCATATTAATTCCGAGTACACGGCGTACCGTACACACACACTCACGCACGATTCGAAGTTATAGACCTACTCTAACAAGATTGAATTAATCTCGTGTAATTAAATTAAACGCAATGACTGAAACGGGATACGTGGGCATGTCGCTACGAGACTGTCTGCGCCACAACACAGCCTATTCTAAACATTACTGGTGCGGAGAATACGTGCATCTCTTGTCTAGTGATCTTAAGAAGATCGTGTCCCATCTCCAGTAGGTTTCGCCATCGCAGTCACCTTAATTTGAACCCGTGCGTTCGTTCGTCGTCGAAGTTTCTTCATCCCGGCGACCATAATGCCGGAAAGAATAATATGGGCATCAAGTCATCTGGTGCAAACCCAGTTATTATTTTACATGTTTAAACGCATAACACTTTATATAGATGACCCATTGCTGTTAAACAAGTCCCAGGACTGACTAACCATGAATGAAACGCGCTGAAATCGGTTATTAAAACTTGGTATGATGATTGGTTGCATTTCTTAAATTCCTATTTTTAGGGAACATAAACAGCATAAAAATGGAACTGGCCATTTTAATAAATAATTCCTTTTTTATGAACTATTCGATCTAACACATTAAACACCGGACTGTACATGTCTTTATACATGCACAACTTATACCATCAGAAATGAAGAAATGTCACCGAGGCATATCGTTTATCATTTACTGAAGCCACGACCAGAAACAACAGAGCGGCAACAAATAGAAACTTCAAACAATGAAACCTTGTACGAACGCCATCAAAGGCGACGCGTCGTCAGCAGGAGGAAATGCCACCGGAGCCGGCAGTTGACAAGATTCTGTCGTTTTCAAAGGCGGATTGGATACACATGCTAGACTAGAGGACAGGCAGGATAAAAAAATTCTGGGAGACAAATAAGACGTTTTAAACTCCACATTTGTTTGGGAACAAATGTCTTAATATCGCCTCTGGTAGTCACTCACAGAAACAATCGCTGAGACATTCCAGTTAGATAAAATATCATCTAGTCTGGTTCGCTCGTGGCATGTCAGTGACGTTCGCGCTCTATTGTGTTTGAGAGTCGTTGTTCGTGCCTTCTCATCGGATGGGCCGCACACGCGGTGCAAATTGCTGTAATCAATCTTGGAAGCGTCTGACAGGTTGTAGTTGCTTCGAGGTAGTGGGAGGTGTATGGTGGCTCTCCGGGGACGACAATGTGCCCCCCTCGGGACGCGCAACCGTATAGATGCCACGCCGTGGCGGCGGCCGTATATACCGCTAACGTCTGTCGCAATTTGCGTTAAAATTCTGGAGGTTTGCCGTAGGTCACGCTGTTCGCCGGATTCCGACCCCGACTACTTCTTCCCCTTTAGCTGAACACTTTCCACCCCCACTCACCATCCCCCTCCCCGTCCATCTCCCTCTCCATCAGCCCCCCGTCTTTCTCTATCCGATTCCAGAAACAAATGAGCCACTGCTGTCTGGCAGAATTCCGAATAATCTGTGTGCGGCCGACTGACTGCTATACGCCGAATTTTTTATTTTTTATATTATGAATGCGATTGGACTGCCATCTGTTGGCATCAGCGCAAAACATATTCGAATTAATTTAGGCGAAACATGTCTAAGCAATGCGTTGATTGATGTAATGAAAATAGAATAAAGGCCTCGGAAACCCTTGAAAGATTATAAGAATCTTTCGGCGTTCGTAAATTAATCAGATTGGATGGTGGCTCCAGGACACCAAGATACAAAGGACGATACACGAATAGAGAAGGGTTGATTCATCGCTCTGGAAACGACAGTATATTAGAGTATTCAACAAGAAATAAATAAAATGCAGTGGATAATATATTGAATGATTCAAAAGCACTGTAAACAATGTCCTCTACGTGCTCTAATACGAACTACCGGTTCGAATAAGAATTCGACCAACATTTGGCGATTGAAAGCTAACGGGCCAGCTGGGAGGAATACTTTGAATGATTGAAATTGGTTGTACTCAGAAGATGTGGAAACTTATGAATTTTCAGCAATATACGTAGCAGCCGCTCGGTGCAGACGCGCTGAGCCCTTAACTCTCAAGATGAACACATATTTGTCAGGTGCCTGTTTGCGAAGTGTGCACAGCTTGCTCGCTCAAAGATCCCTACAGTGCATGTTTGCGTCTAGGCCTATTCCGATTTCGGTTGAGCAAACAAGCTTTTCGCTGGAGACATCTTTCATCGGCATCTTTATGCAAATGAACGGGCAACAAAGCGAGCCGAGTAGGAGGAGGGAGGGCAACAGACGGTGAACGCAAACCTGACATCGAGTTCTCTCTCTCTCTCTCTCTCCATCCCTCTCTCGCGGCCTCTTTACTTCAAGTCGAGAGCGTCTTGTAGACATTGCGAAAGAAAAATACAAGTCATACATGGATTGCCATGATTTTTCTGACGGTATTTTTAATTCTAAGAAGAATTGTATTTTCCGAACACATTAGTCACTATGTTGGGCTATAATGACTAATTGAATACAGCGCACTCAAATAAAATTCTTTTAAACACATATGATGTTGGTGTTGCTAAAGTGATACGGCTTTATATTGATTATGAAATAATTTTTAAATGTTAGAAAATACCAGAGTAAGTACAAATTCTGTGGATGTAAACCAAAAAAAATATATATTAGCTGAAGTGGCTTACATTATACGGGTGGACATCAAATATAATTTTTCGAAATATTTTAATATAATTAATATTTAACGGTCCCGGGTTCGATTCCCGGCAGAAGCTCTCGTTTATTCGACGAGTCGCGGTACTGGTGTCACCCCTGAGCTTCCATTAGGGAGGAGAGTACAGAGCTTAGGGGTGGATCCTGCAGCCTGGCTATACCAGCTGCCATTCCCCTTCCCTTCCCTTCACTGCCCCTCACATATCTCCGTAGAGACACAAGGGTGCAGTAATCCTGTAGTAATTAGCACTACGGTGATTAAAAAAAATTTACAACGTTTTTCCGGATGATTTGCATAGTGACATTTAATTTTTTTGATTTTGATATGATGAATACTTTCTTGGTGAGTAGTGATTTGGATTGAAAACTACGTAAGGGTACGCTAGTTCCATAACTTCTCTTCGAATAGCCTTGAACCTGATTGCGGGAGAACTTTTGTATCACTCGGTATGCGCTTATAACACGCTCTACGTAAAGCTCCCCGACATGGCTTTGTGTACGACACTGATGCCTTACAATTTAACAACAATTAGGGTAAATCTTACAAAGCGCGTGTGTAAATTGATGGCCGCATTTATGGGTCGTGGGGATTGGATATAATGGTGGTAATTTGCTTTTGGATATAGTTCACGTCGATTTAAAAATATTTAGCAAAGTATTGCGAAGCATTACGTAAGTATTGCTCAATACATTTTATTTAAAATAAGCTAGTGTGCGTTTTTTGATTTTTTAATAAATAGACTTTTCGCGCTAAAAATAACAATGGAAAATATTTAGTTACACTTGTCATACAATTGCAGAATCAATTCGATAAATATACTGGGAAATCGGTTAATAACGATTTCTAATATTTTATTAGCTGGTAAGACAACGCCCTCTGGTGGCGATTTACACCTGGTCAATTGAAGTATGAAATGAAGATCGTGTCATTATTTCACAGTATGCCAATTAAAAAGGCAGCCATAATTTCAGAGCAAAATATTTTTAACGCCATCTAATCATGGACTGTCGATTAAATTACCAATAACCACTTCTATTGACAGCTGAACTTATTTGAATAGAGTTGTAGGAGTAATACGGATTTACTTTCAAACAAATGGAGCTCATTTTCTGGAACAGCACAGAAACTGGTTGGTTGGTTTTGCAGTCCTGGGACTGGTTTTAACAGCAGCGTGTCGTCTCCGGACCCCAACCCTCTATCCCCCGGCACATGTGTTTTTCTTGGCAGAATACAGAGGTGGTTTGCCATTGCCTTAGTCCGCGCAGTACTACGAGCCAATCCAACGATCAGCTCGACTGGGAATTGAACCCAGATCCGCTGGTTGGCGAGCGAGCATGCTATCTCACGGCCATATACGGATGCAGAAACTAGTACCAAATAATTTTTTATATACAGTACATGACTTCGCCAGACTGTTCGACTTTCTTTTCGGCGCTGTTTGGAACATTTTCTCTATTTGCTTTATCTTAATGTCTTCAAATTTATTATTCTCTAGCACGAGGGCCTGCAAATTGGCACGAAAGCATGCATATGTGTGAAACATTATCACTCAATTATGCTAGTGCCAGTTACTTTAGTCAAATGTTGCTGAGCCCAATAATAAAGCCATCCAGATCACAAGTACATAATCGCATACAGAGGGCGTGGATTGCTATGGCAGATGCAGCGAAGGTTTCCATATGTAAAAGGGGTGCTGGCAGAGGCGCGCCAGCAGTCATCATCTGAGTTCTAGATCGGGGTTGAGACTATATGCATTGCTCGTCCGCGATACTGTGATAAACAAACGGTAAAATAATTAGGATTTATAGGTGAGGCGCGGCTACGCGCTGCAACTCATGCCGGCCTATAGCCCGGGTGTCGCCGACGATTTACTATTCTATTTGCCGCATGAACCACACACGCCTCGAGGTCGGCCTCGCGTTTATATCCGAGGAGAATTCAGATTATTTGGTCGACTGGACGCCGTTCACGGCCAAGAAACAAAACGACGACCTTCGCCCTTCTTAACGCTTTCTAGTTTCTCGTTTAAAATGATTTTTAACTCGGGAAATTCGAAATTAAAAAAATTGAGACAAACTAACCAGCAAATGATTTTTGTCTATTCTGTAAATGTCTACATACGATTACAATATTACAGGTAATGATTATTTAAAAATAATCATTAAAAATTATATAAATTATTATTTTGAAATTATTAATACAGTTTTTATTGTTTGGCAATAATCATTAATTTAAAATTCAAAAAGGATTATTTTAAAATAATAAGTACCATTAAAACTGAAAAACAAGCTTTTAGAAATAATCATTACTATACAAATTATAAAACGAATATTATTTCGAAATCCTTTAATAAAAATAATTGTATCAATTAAATGGGAAGGAAATTTAATATGATTTTCTAATCCGGATAGGAAATATCAGAATCAAAACGGATACCATTAAAATTTTCAATTAATACGCTCGGTATGTTAATTTCCCGGTAAATATTTAGGATTTATAGCTTCTTAAACTTGAAATGCTATCACATGTTGATTCTTACTAATGCATTTAACATATTTCAACACCAGTGGCGCCACAAGCGCTGTTAGTGCTTGTGGCGAACTTGGTCAACCCAGTAGTTCGCGAACGCGACCCCGTTGCATCCCACGAATAATCAACATCATCATCATAAATAAACCCACCGACGTTCCAGAAAATGCCCACATGTGCGTGCATACAGGGTGAGGGGGAACACTTACGAGAAAACACTGACCAATTATTGTATCAAAAAAGAGGTCATAACTCAAGAGTGCACCTATTATGTGCTTAGAGATGTTTCAATTACTGGCGTCCAGTCTATGTTTTATAAAGAAAATTAATGGTTTATATTATTACGTGGCCCATTTGACCGTTACAAATGAGTTTGGTTTAATGGCTTCTATTAGTTGAGAGTAAATTATCTCAACCGTTAACGCAGCAATTAAAACACTATTAATATCGTTAATAAACATATTGTAGTGTGGTTCCATTATAATTATCTCTCCAGACAAAACCGGATAACACATTTTGACAGCACACATAATTAATGGGAGTCCCCCCCGTCTTTTACAAATGCCAAATGAATTTACACTGTGTATTTCGCAAATGTAGAATATTGCCAAAAAAATACGGTAATGGGGCTTGTCGACCGCGAACAGAAAAATAATGGTCTAATTTGCTGCAATAATGTGTACACGTGACTATCGCAACCGAACGAACAACGCGCGCATTCATCATAGCCGGATTTCATTTCCGAAATGTTCCCAACAAATTCAAATCGTATAATGGCGATAATACGTCACACTTAATCGAACCGAACACAATACAGATGGCAAATAAATCTTGATATACGCCCACCGCCATGCCCATGCATGTATACTGCAGAGATAGGACCAGAGAGAGATCTCTAAGAGCGAAAGAAGCACGCCGGTGCTACGTACGATCCAGTTATCGAATTTTGGAACCGGTACCGTAGGGGGAAATGGTGGCAGACACCTAGTCTGGTTATTTCCCCGCGGCTTCCCTCCGCTCCCCCGACCTCTCTTGTTTTGTCGTGGCCAAACCAGGTGCGCTGTATGGCACGGGTTTAGTGGGTGTGGTGATGGGGGTGGTGGGCTGATTATTCACCCTGTCCAATTACTGTCACGCTAAGCCGCTTGCGGCCGCGTGGCCAATCCGACAACGTTATCGGCCGCGTGGTCAACTTTAATTTCGGGGTGTTGGTGTATGTGGGCGCAGAGCTTCGATGCTCGGCTAAACGAGACCAGGTTCTTCTGGCAGCATGGGCTGTCTGTGCGAGCGTTTCACCTGTGGTGGAGCATCTGATAGATCTGACTAGCGTGGCATTCATAACATAAGGCCAACATCTGTGCGACAAATAACCTATTTTTCCCGCATGTGGAGGTTTTTTATAGAATGGTACCACGATCCAATGTCATCGATAAATCATCGCGAAAAACAATAATTCGTTGTAACTAAATTGCTGTACGAAAACAGACGACAGCCTAAATCTTAATTAGGCCGAATATTATGAATTACAGTGTAATGTAATACTATGCGAGCAAAACCAGAACTAATTACAAATGCCAGAACAATTAGTTTTCACCAATGCAATAACACGTGATTTACGATACCTAATACAATGGAACGACAATCCAATGTCATCGATAATTCTTCGCGAAAAACATTAACTCGTTGTAACCAGATCGCTATACAAAAACAAGTGATATGTAAGACATTGTTAACATCAAGAATTACTTATTATATTGTAATTTAACTCTATGAGAGCAAAAACAGGACTAATTACAATTGCCAGAACAATTAGCTATCACCAACGCAATAACCCGTGATTTATGATAACTAATAAAACTGATGATATTAATGTATTTAACGAAAGCAAGATGTTTTGTTATAGCTATCTAAATTGTGTTAACGAACCAATGTGGCGAACCACATGCATTTATAAATGACAAATATAAACAAATATCAACAAAATAATTTATCTGGTAAAATTAAACGAGTACACTGTGTGTGTATCTTCAAATATTTAAAAATATATATTTAATATCAGAAAACCGAAATATATTACATGATTTTTATTTAAACATCTATACTGCACGTTCGTAACGATCGTAATAAACGAGCCCAAGTTCGAACGCCTATTTAAACTGACACGAATGAGAGTTTCGTAGTTTATCTCAAAGTTACATAAACAAAACAAGTTCAACAATGGAACATAATTTTCATATTATATTATTTCTCGATTTATCCTCTTGGTAGATATTTCTCAAATGACACGTTTAAAGACTCAACGAGTTGCAGTGTGCTAACCGCCAAACCACAATCATTGGAACACAACGCATCTGCACGGCGCTTGCGATGATGCCCCAGACTAGCGCGTCGCGTCCCCGATTATGCAAACTCCAATTCGGTGTTCATCCGCCGATAAAAAAAATGCTACAATTTTCGAGAGACAGCGAGCGACTTGTGAAAGGTGTTAAGGGGAGGCAGAATAGGAGGAAAGGGTGGGGAAAATAGCAATGCGAGCGCTGTCATCCACCGTCGTTTCTAATTAGTGGAGACGCGGGGAGTGTTATCGATACACGTGTAAACCTGTCGTCTGGGAAGACGACGAAGGAACAATGCATCCCCCAGTCGCATCAACAGCACCAGCAACAACTGAAGCAGAGACAGCCTTTTTTGTGAGACTTTTCTGCTTGGGAGTAGACCAGCCGACGTGATTTGCTAGGCCCGACCTTACCGCTAGCACCACCATCTCAATAACTCGAGCCAACAGACAAGATTGTAAAACTGTGTCTTTCTGAATTCAAGAAAATCCTATTTAATAAAACAAAGTTTCCGCCATTGAATGCGCAGCTGCAACGCCTCTGTGGCGTGAGTGCCACGCTGTGACGTCGTGATAGAAGCAATATTTGAATGAAGCCAGCGAAAGTGCTTCCTGTCCTCGGACATGCTTAAGCGCTAGTTCACATGTATGGTAATTTTTTTTTTATTTCGGATCACTGTAGTGAATAACACTACAGGAGGCTATTGTACCCCTCGCGTCGCTGCGGCGATATATGAGGGGCACATTCCAGTACCACAGAATCGAATAAACGAAAGCCTGCGCCGGGAATCGAACCCGGGACCACCCGCTTAGTAGTCAATAATTGGGATGAATTCAAAAATAAGAGTTCTAGACCAAAAATAATCAACAGGGCCTATAGATAATCATCTTGAGTTTATCTTTTCGGCTTGAAGATGACGTAGCAAACTCGACTGCAGAGGTAATAATTCCTCTATACTGTTGGTGTTGAAATTATCACTTGTTTGCAGTAAACAATATAGACGAAACAAAACTGGATTGGCCATACAAAATAGACAGCCTTAGCTGTAACCTCGATCGTTAGCGAAACCATAGTAACTTCTCCAGTATCGGGATAAAAATTTGCATAAACGCGGGTGTGTGATCGGATAATTGGCCCATTCTTTTGACCCATATCCACGGCCATCTTATCACCCCCCCCCCATTACAAACACGAGGAAGCACAAACACATACCCAGTTATGAGAGTCATAGACACACGCACAGTCCTTCATATGAGGCGGCTTGAAGTTGCCGCGCGCGCGCGCTGAACAATGTCATCGTGAGGAGAAGCAAAACTAGAAGTGTCATCGAAGTCGCAGTACAACGGTCTTATTGCCTGAGAGAGACTAGCGCGCACAGGGGAGAGAAAAGCGTCCAATTTGCTCGACGGGGGCGGTGGCGTCCGACCAATTCACAATTTAAGGAGTTTTTGACTTCCCAACGACACTACTCGACGACATGAAACAAAACCGCAGAACGCGGCTTAAGATAACTCGCCAGTTATGCGTTCGCGGATGCTGATTCAATTTCATTGTGTCTCGGTATCGCTGCGATAGCAACTGGATCTTGTTTACACGATGGCATAGACTAATTGTAAACGACATGTTCATGCGACCCGGTCTAGCCCAGTCGGCATTGCGACTGACTGAGGTGCGGGCGGTCCCGGGTTCGATTCTCTGCGCAGGCTCTCCCTATCCTGGGGAAATGGAGAAAATGTGCCCTTCACATATTGCCATAGTCGAGGGGTACAGAATCTCCTGCTGTGATATTCACTTCAGTGATCAGGAATATTAAAATTCCATAGCCTAGCTTTCTATCATTTGCCATTTATTTGGTTTATTTTGAATGCCAATATTACACACATTTACAAACCCTAGTTTTGTCGTTAAGACCAAACTTGCATTATAAAATGCAGCAACTGAACTAATACTGAACTTGCATTTGTAAATGCAGCAACAGATACTCAAAGAGAATAAACGCAGGAAATATGCATTTTTTTTAGACAACATAATATTTCAATGACTTTTCCCGAAAGCTAATTGCCTGGAATCCCCATTGTTCAACAGACTTGGTCTAGACTATTATAAGTCGAAAATCACTGGCAGCACCAGACATAGACTCGGATTGCTTAGAGAACAATAAAGGACAGCAAAGCCCCGACATTAGTTCATGTTCCACATGGTCTGCCGAATATGAGACAACGCCCCGCCAAACTTTCACAATTTCCATGAGAAATGCATGAAGATAATCCAGTTAAATTGCCTTAGACGACAGATGACAGATTACTGATATGTAGCAGACACAAAAATGACTTGTCACGCGACAAACTTCGCGCACTATATCAGTACTAAACGACGCGCCAAAAAATCTCGTGGAAGTTGGTTAGCCTGGTTAATGTTGCGGAAATGACAAGCCTAACGCGTGTGGCTGCACTGCTGGACTCGAATAAGTTGGATATGACATTTGCGAATTAAACGCTCCGCGAACGCCGTTTATTCGCGTTAGTGCTGACTGCCAAGTGCCAAAGTGCTAATGTTATCAGATCTAATATTAGCTTTGTCGCCAACAGATCGACGACATTTATGGTCATCCGAAAAATTACCAATTTAGTATTAAGTTTATTTACAAATTTGAACCCTTAAGCAGCCCCTTATGAGGGCCTGTGGCGGGGGTTTATGAGCAATGATTAGTTTAAGTGCATAATTTATGATCATAAAATGTTTCGGGACAAATGTATTACTTATACATTTTTATAGTGATATAAAAATATAAAGCATTGAGCAATCGGCTATCATCAGTTCATTTTTATCAGTAACTATCGGGACATGCTGTTGGGATAACTAACATGACAATTTAAACCCTTTTATGCGTCAAACCACTTATTCAGAAATAAGAATTAATTCATTAGCATTCATTAGCAATTTAGCGACACTATCATGGATTTTAAACCAACCGCACCATTGCTTGTTCAGGTTTTAATCCGATACATTTCAGTAACCAAAATCCTAAATATTGCAAATTAAATTTGCAATATTTAGGATCCATTGAAAATTTAATTTGCAATATTTACGATCTATTGAATGTGTGCCACATCGAGATCAATGCAGTGACGAGCACCACACAAAACGATACTTGGTCTCACTTAATGCTTAATTAGAAGAGATCGTCGCTCTGTCGAAAGAGAAAGATCAATCGATTGCAGCTCGGGTCAACTCGTTGCAGCTAGCAGAAATGCTTGTCAAGCCAATATATTTTTTTTTGTTGGTGCAGGCTAAGCCTTTGCCGAAACGAGAAATCGTTCGAATGTTATGCACGAGAAAGATGATAACGTTTTTTCAGCTTGCCGAATGCTGATTGGTGACCGTATATACAAGAACCGTGAAGGGGTAGAGTAGGATAAAAAAAAGCAAAACGTTTTTCGCCACGTCCACGTTTTTCCCCCCTCCGGCGTCGTCCCCAGCGTGCACTTCGACGCTACATTGGAATTTACGCGCATCGGCTTCAACTGGAGACGCCAAACCCGGTTGAGGCATCAGCATCAAAGGCAGAAGTGAAGATGGGGGGTAGAAAAAGAAGTAGAAAAAGAGGAGTGCCAAAGTGATGCTGCTGCACTGCAGTTTGCAAAGAATGAGATGACCTTATCTATATCTCGGTGCTAGCCGGCTGTCTACTTTATCTTTTCTTCCTATCGCCTTTCCTACAGGGGAGAGATACTTCTTCATTTCTTAAAGAGTGTGTCGGGGGCCTGAGGCTGAAGGAGGTGGGTGGTGGTGGTGGTGGCCTGTAGGGGGACCATGCTGAGTGAGATGGGCGAGGGCTAAATGGGGATGAATGGAGGAGATGGAAGTAAGGAACGACACAAATCAAACGGGGAGATAAACAACGTTGGGAATTGGGCCCGTGTTCTGGATGGACGGGGTCAAAATAACGCTTGGACAATGGAGGTTGCAATTATTAAATGAATTTACTAGATTTCGTGCAACCAAAGCCGCCTGATGATTCTTCAAGAAGACAACAAAGAAAAATATAGGCATTACAAATATGTTGCTCGTTCCTGTTGGCCTAGCGGAAAGAGTTTTAGTGCTTCTTAATGGACTGTGTGTGTGTGCTGGAGTGCCAACCGGGTCGCATAAAAAAGTTTACGGATGAAATTAATGCTCATCCATAAAGCATTTTTTACAGACTATTTAAAAAGATACAGCCAACCTTCAAAATGATTAATGAAATTCAGTACATACATTAAGTTGTTAAATGACATTAAGTTATGTTTAATCTTCAAATGACACTATGAAGAGTTTTGGACAATGATATCAACACTGGTTTAGTTCATAAATTTCTGGTATTCCTGATCATTTGTACACTGAATATATAAATATTATTTTAGTTTCGTGATTCGGTTCATCAAAGAGAATATTTTTTTTAATATTATCAAATACAGCTGGAAATTAACTTCGAGATATTGGCATCGTCATAAAAATTGGCATTTCAAAAGTTATTCTATCCTTTTGATTAATGCAAAAAAGAAACTTATTTATTACCGGGCATAGAACTCTGCAACTGTAATTGAGTTAAAATTTAATTTCCCTGACGTTTGTAAATGTTGGAGCGAACGTAGCGGATAACAATTCGAATAAAAAAGAGTGGGGGATACACTCGGAGCTGAACGACAACTCTTTCTCAATTTGCATTTGATGCCAGAGCCCAGAGCCACCTCATGCCCATCTTCTCCCCTCCCCACCCTTCTCCCGGTCTTTCCGCTCTCCTCTCGTCCGTACCATTTTGATGGCCCTCGGGGTACTCGGCCAGAAGAGATATTCGCGTAGTTTGGCCTCACCACTCGAACCTATTTATCACCAAATTAGAGTTAAGCACCCGACGCCAGCCAGTTGGCGCATCGTTTAATGTTTTTCCCATCCTTCTTTTCCCCCCTCCCCCACCTCCAGCTGCCCCAGTACTCTTTATGGTCCATCTTCTAGTCACGCATCACAGCCAGAGCATAAGTACAAAAAAATACTTTTCTTTTTTCGCTTTTGCCACTCAGTAAAAAAGTAACCCTAAACAGACTGCGAAATCTAAACTTACAGTACACATGTGCATCGTAAGAACGCTTGGATATGATTAGTATTTTGATGCTTCAGGTTGTGTTGTGCCAAAATTGGGTGCAATAAATTGAATTCGGGCACACCTGTCCTTTATTTGTTAATAATGAAGCCATAATTGCATTGGGTAATTTAATTTCGTATGTCTACACGTCAGTGTAGAGAGAAAATATAAACACAAATATATTTTAGATTTTAGGTTTGCGACATCGAGAAATAGAACTCTACTAAAATATGGTGACTTTTGGTCGTTGAAATCAGTCACCAACAACGTGATCTCCAAATCGATCCGAACTCGGAAGGAGGTTACTCACAGGTGGCGCCATCTCCTCGTCGCCCCATTTACATGCATCTCCGAAAAGGGGCGGGGGAGGATACATTATCCGCACTTATCTTTAACATATCAGCAGCCACTCCAGCACGAAAAGGGCGCGAAAACCGCAATCGAAAAACGGAGGCCCCGAACAGAAACCCACTTTGCCAGACGTCAATCGCACGTCACGAACAGAGAGAGAGCCCAATCCACTGCTGAGAGGTTTATAGCGAGGCGATCGCAAAACAGGATGGAGAAGAATGGGGATAAAAAAACGCCGACCGTAGCGCCACCGATACAAGGTGGATCGAACCAGTGTTGCATGTAGATTGATGTATGGCGGTTCGAATTTTTTGTATCAAAACAAATTGACCACGCAATGGAACGGGGGAGTGATCGAAATTGGGAATACGCGGAAAATATAAAAAAACGGAGAAATGGTTTGGAGAACCAGAGGAGTGCATGGCCGCGTCCATTCGAAACTCGAATATATTTGCATTACGGCTAAATCGAACGCCCGGTCACGGCGGACAGGACGGCCGACTTGCGAACCAAAATTACGACCTGCGCGCTCGAACGAAAAGAAGTGAACCGTTGAAAATCGTTTTCTTGACCATTTGGGAGAAAGATGTACGGGAAGGGTAAAATCAATGTTGGTTTTTTCCCCCAGAGGTCGATCGACAAACGAAAGCAGCGACGCCAGTGGCAAACGCGTCAAGATATCACACTACACTAATGTAGGCTGAAAGAATATTTTTTTTTTATTCCTGGTCACTGTAGTGAATATCACTACAAGAGATTCTGTACCCCTCGTGTTGCTGTGGCAATATGTGAGGGGCACATTTTCATCAGTACCCCAGAGAGCCTGCGCCGGGAATCGAACCCGGGACCGCCAGCACCGCAGTCAATCGCAATATCGACTGGGCCAGACGGGTCGTAAAATATTTTTCTATTCTGAACTTTGATTGAATACAGTGTTCACATTTTTATTTTTAACTTTACTAAAATTAATGATCGACTATTTTTTTAATATTTTCATCCTCCTGGTTTAATGGTGTAGAAAAGCAACTTAACACTCAGACAGCCATATCCGGAGGATCGATAACAATGGGCGAATATGACTGGTCGGAGCTAAATATAAGAAGAAACCATCCACTTTAAAACTTCTCCAAATGGCCGGGAGGAAGCAGGATTTCTTTTCGCATACTGTCGGTATGACGACTATAGTATCCAATAGAGGCAAGTCAAAGTTATAAAGATGTCAACAACGAAATTTGTTTAATTGCATGTCAAATACGAAATTAGGGTTGGCTTGGCAGCAGAAAGTCTATTTCTCCGCAGCTTACCGCAAACTTCTGAACAGACATCCACTTTTCTCGAGTGACGTAGCACTCAGACGCATAAAAGGCGCTATAGCAAGATTTCTACGACGCGCGCGAGACGACAATAATTTCCCCAGACACGGAAACTGCGTCGTCGTAGACACGCAGAGCCTCGCGGCGATTTGAAAGCGCATTAAAACGTCGTGCTGATGCTGCCACCAACACCAGATGGCGCTGGATTTTGCACGCCGAATATGCACCAAAACAAAATGGCGGCGGTTCACGTTTTTTACAAAATGGTAATTTGTTTTCCATTTTGTTTAGAATTGGCGCGCGCACGCACCACGAGGAAAAATGCAAACTGTCTCCGAGTCGGAAATCGAATTAGCAAATGCGATAACTGCGCTCGACATATTGATCACCCGCAGCAATTCCTCCAATCAAAAAGAAAGGGAGTCGTTGTCAGAGAGCGTTCCCGATCGTTATCTTGGACATGGATATTCACAACACGAGCGAAGATGGACAGCGGCGGCCAATAAACAAATGATGTAGGGAGACCTGGCGCCAACAAATTGAGACAGATAAAAGTATTTTTTGTGTCGATATAAAAACAAGTTTTTTAAAATGCAATATTTGATCTGTAAATTTATCCATTTTCTATTTTTAACAACAACCCTAACATTTTTATAAGCATTTAGTCTGAAAAACACAAAAACGTTCCACGTGTTTCGAAAATTAAGAAAGGAAATAATAAAATACATTTTACGACCAATGTAATTATCATGGATACAGAGCACGGCAACACCCACTCACTTCCCTTGCTAAAGATAATTCGGAAAAGCTTCGAGCATGTTCTTATTACAGTACTCCTGACCTTTTTGATTTAGTGGTTAGATACGACGTTGAGTGTTCACAAACTCCCATTGGGGGAACTCGACTGACGTCGTTACTTTGAATATGCGAATCGTCCCCGTCCTGTTTCTCATCGAAGTGGGAATAATAAAATTAACTACGCGGCGTGTTCATATACGCGAACGAGAGAGAGTCACGACATGTCAGCGTGGTTTGCTGTTGGGTCGACGGGATACTATCACGAGGGGGAGGAAGAGGAAGGGTGGGGAGAGACGAGAGCTGGGCTAACCATATGATTTATGGGCCGGGTCCAGAGGTGCTGCTCATTTTTGGTCACGCCCGCGCAAGCCGCTCGACACAAACCAGTGTCTGCCGGCTTTCGACTTTATTAAGTTATATCGAAGAGAAAAGCAAATGTCTCGGTGACGAACGCCATGCATGTCCGCATTCGGAATGGGCAACTCTTCCCTCGTACGTGCGTGCGCGAATTCATACTCGGCTGGAATGGCAATTAGAAGTCGTTAGCCTATCTCGCGGGATCCTCCTGGGACGCATGGCGAATTTAAATATAAAGTCGGAGCGTGTTGTAGCATGAGAATATAACGATACGTTTCAGACTTAATTTTAAGTTCCAATTGCCACATATATTATGATGCATCATTGGCAATCGGCAACTCTTGTTTGTCTGCAAACAGAACAGCGGCAAACAAGTGTCATTTAAAACTAACTATAGCTAGAATAACTTGTATGCCCAAATTTAATTGTCGCAATTAGCGCATTTTAGCCTGGGTCACCAATATCAATTAGTCGTCAATATAGTGTATAGAATTATTTATACGAGATTTAGATTAAAGCATTTGCTCGGTAAACAACTCTAACGAAATTTTCAAGTGCAAAATGGATGATTGGAGTTGGTAGAATCTTCCTCAGCAAGCTTTGTTTTTCGCTCGAATTTCTTAAACATTTCGTAAAAGTTTCTAGCCAAGCAAAGATTCGCCGAGCAAAAAACTCCAATGTAAATCCCGTATTAAACAATGGAGACAGATCTGCAATTTACAAAATCTGTTAGTGGAGATTATATGCTTAAACGCAGCTCAGGGCATGACTACCCACAGTGTGTATGTCCAAACCACGAAAGTGATTAGCGATTCTACGAATTCGAAATATTGTAAAGAAAACACTGGAAATCCTGATATAATATTTTTAGAGCAACACAGCTCAGGGCGTACATGACTACACGTCGACGAACACGCGATTAACCTACATCAAGTCAAGTTGTTTGGGGCGTAAGACGTTGGTGGGCGGGTTGTTAAGTCGAGGAAGACTGTTGATTGATGCACCTGAGCGGATGAGATAAATTCGTTTAGCCCGCAGCATGAACGTCCCGCGTACAACTAAACAACGAGCTCGCTCTCTCTTTATTTATCATGGCTAATTATTCGCAGCTAGCCGCCTCCAGCCAATCAGCTACGTGCATCCACCTTCCTCCACTCCCCCCCCTCCCGCCACCCCATCTGGCTACCGACTTCGCCATTGTAGCAGTACCATATGTACTACTAGCGCCACCCGCCGACATTAATTTGTGTACGGCACGTGACTCGAGTATCTTATTTTGATAGAACGTGACTGCCGCTTGCTTGATAGCGGGAGAAAAAGGTGCGCCGACTACCAAACAAACCTATCGGCGCTTTCACCGCAAATCAAGGCGTCTTTAATGCGGTAGTCTAGTTACTGTTCCTTAATGGGGGATTTGTCCTTTGACAGGTACTGAGTGTAAAGCCTCTCCCTTCATAGAATTTGTCAATGACATTGAAGTTTGCTGGAAATTGTTATTTTCGCCCGTCTAATAACAAACGTGACATTTCTTTGAAATCAAAACATTGTTATTGCCAAAAGATGAAAAGTAATAAAAAAAATGGGAAAGGAAAAAGTTGACAGCAAAAATAATAGACAGGAATCAGTACGGCATCTACAGCTTAGAAGCGTTTCAAGTAATCAAGAAGATCAAAATGTAGTGAAAAAAATTGTCAAGTAAGACTTATATCGACAATAAAAAACTCATAAGAAGAAGAGTAACTATGTGAACAATATTTCGTGACCTTATTCAACGTGGGGAAGGTATCAGCACTTTTTAGCCCAATTTAGTATTTGTTTCTAGAATCGGAAGGCAGTATAACAACGACCACGCTTCTCTCTAGCAGATCCCGGCAACTACAGATCTGTAACGAACCCATATTTTTCATGATTACAAACTCAAAATTAATAATTCATTATTTTACAGAGTGGGCCACTCAATACACCTCACATCACGGTCACAACCTGTGAGACATATAATCAATTGCAAGATGTTATGCAGAAAAAATGTTAGACTTTGTTCATAAGAGACATGGTGGCAGTATAGCGCAATCAATTATCTTTAATTCTAAATGACACTGATTAAAAAAATATTTATGAGCATCTTATTGCATGTACAGGCGTACTGAGCAAAGCTTGGAGGCTAAATTATTTTCTGGCATAATCGATTTTTCCAGTAAAAAACATAACACACGTGTTACTCGACTACGAAAAGTAAAGTCTTTAGACATGGCTCGGATACAACTCTTTTTGACTCGGCAATCGTCACATGGAAAGATCGATAATGGCTATTGGTTACAACAGCAAAGAAGTTCAGAGTTGGTCGATGGTAAGTTTCGATTAAATTGAGGCTCCATCGTTGGAGACGTGTGCAAAAATAGGGATAGGGTGGTGGTAGTTGTGGTGGTGGTGGTGGTGGTGGCGGCACAGAGTAGTAGTGTAGTCAACAAATGTGGTTTTGGAAAGAGCTCCGCCAGTGCGCTCTGAGCCGGGCACAGAGAGAGTGCTCCGAAATTGCATCGGCTTCTCGCTCTGGGCCAAGACCAGAAGCATTCGCGGAGCACGGGGGAAATGCGCGTGCGCGCGGGGGAAAATCGGAGCAGCTGCGTCGGCTTTGATCCGATCGAGGCCCCGACAACAATAACAAGGCGACGAGCCAAATGTCAGCAAGTCACGCGCGGGACTCGGTGACCGTTGGTCGGTCGGTCGGTCGGTCGCGCGTTCAACGCCCGGCCAAGATCGATCGATCGGCCGGTGCTCGCGACACGCTTCCATAGTCAAACTTGACCTTTGTCGTTGGAAAAAAACACCCCGTCCACCAAATCTGAGCTTCGCTTAATATACGAGAATTTTCTTTTTTATTCTTTGGATCACTCGGAAAATTACAATAGGTTATTGCTCCGCATAAGAGGCGCCCGCTTTAGCTAAGCCTTATTAGCTCCTTGCGCTCAAACTGTTTTTATGACCCATACTGTAACTTTCGTTGGAGGTGCTTGAGGCTACATAAGCACGTTTAGTGATTATAACTGACTAACTAGTAGGCATGGTTTTAAAACGGCTGACATATTAACTTTTCCTTTGATGTTTTAAATAAAAATGAAAAACAATTTTTAAACATCGCGTCTGTAAATGCTAGTCGTCCTAGCTTAAAAGCACGTACCATTTTATTAAACTAAAAGTTTATTTATTTTTAGACATTCTCGTCAAGTCTTTCAATTTTAAAATATTCAAAGAAGAACTTCAGATGCGACCGAAAGCATTATGCATACAGTTTCGCCAATGAACATAAAACATTTATTGATAAAAGACACACACGCATAATTTGAAAGTTCTGTGTTTCTATCGGAACTCTTTCTTTAAACATAACTGTTCTAATATCCCACGAAATAAAGTAATAAATATATTTCTTGTTCTAGTCAAAGATTTGAAGACAAATTATTATTATTGACAAATATATTCCTAATCCTAATTCCTCATAATTTGTGGTAGCGTTAAGTTAACACAATAGAACCGAAAATTCGGGACGACCCCTATTCTCCAGTCCAGCACTCATCACTAGTGACCGCTCTACCAATAAAACAATTCCCGGACCATGTCACAGCCGACGGTAGAGAAAATTGGCGTTTGGGCGGGTCTGAACCCCCTCCTTCCCCGCCCCCTGACAACGCAACCCCGAAAGCGAGCCAGTTAAGCTCCAGGGAATTACAAGGGATGACCTGTACGGTCTTATAGAACATTATATGTCAACTATATAGATTAGCGGAAAAAAATGGCTTTTCAGACAGAGAGACAAGAACGAAAGAGAGCGCGGGAGAAAGAGCGAGGGAAAACAGTGTGACATGCCGCTGCGGCTTGTGAAGGAGTCAGCATTAGGCCTGTACGGTAATAATTCAATAACCTCTATCGAACGGGCCAATGTAAACCGATGATATCGCGTACAGTCGAGAGAGCAACGGAGCGGCGCCAGTGTCAAAAATTCGAAGTGACTTAAATGGAAAATGACAATGACGGATAGGCCTATCTAGCAGACCAGCAACAGTTTCCTGTATATAAAATGTCGCCTAACTTGTACATGCGAACTCGACATTGTATCATGGAGCATTATCATATCATTGCTGGACTAGCCAGCGAAATAGGATACCAGTAAATTCTCAACAATAAATCAAATATTTATAGTTCTGCTTTTTAATCGGAGCTCAAGTGAAGTTCATTTTCTCGTAGAATACATCATTGCCAATATTTTCGAGAAGTTAAAAAAAAGTACTATTCGATGTGATCTTGAAATCAAAATGCGATTTTTTATTTGTGTTTACTAATTTTTAAATTAAAAAAGTATTGTAGATGAGAAATGTGTTTTTATTTAAACCACAAAATTAAAATTCAATATTATATATTTTGAGCGAAAAAATTATTTTTTTAATTTGCAATGGTTAACAACCAAAGATTGTAAACCATAGAAAGTTCCGTATAAATGAATGGGAGGGGAAACCTTAATGTACCAAAGTCATCTACAGCCAATGCCTTGTTAAATAGAAGCAATGCAGTGAGGCATCCAGGGGAGCTTCTGGGGCCATAGTGAATCTTATTGACATTAGTACATTAAGGATACACCACACATCTTCCTCATAAAATTTAGGAGAATCTTGTTAGAACAAATAATTCAGTGTATAACCGTGAGATTAAAACCAGAAATAAAAATAATTAAACCTTCTCAAGATCCTACCACACGAAAATCCGCAGAAGTTTCGGAGTATGCATGAAATGAACTGAAAATTATACTTTTAAAAATTGCGATAATTAATCTAAAGTTGAAACAATAGGTATTACTCGTACAATACAAACTCAAATTTTTTCATCAACAGCGCACAATGCCGACTGAGGTTAGAGGTTAGCTTCTGCTTGCAACTTTAGATGTAACGCTAAGAGATTAATTTACGACGTGAACCAGGCATCTGATACGTCACAGCAATTCACAATTAAACTAGTGGAACACACGCCACTATTCGGTTTCGTTTATTAAGCGTCACGTTCAACTGTATTCTATCTCATATAGACAGTGTTCGAGTTAGGCCGCCCACAGAGAAATCTGTACTACGCCGAGCCGGAAGCTGTTCTTTACATTGTATACGCGAGCGTGAAGTACGTGTAAACATGTACGGTACCTCGCGCGCGACTCAAGACATCAATCTCAATTTACCAGGCAAATTTTCTAGCTAGACGCGATCGTGCGTACGTGCAGATGGAACAGACACTGTCGGCGAATTGAAGCTCGAGGTACCGCGTCGAGAAATCGAAGAATCGCGCGGTTTTGAAAAATGCACGATGCGTTTTCCACCATTGGGGGTGAACAACTGATATTGACCCGGGCGCTACAAATAATTCAATTGAAGTTTGAAATGTTAAGGATCATTTAAGCAAAATAGCGTAACCACATAAATCATCGATATAGTAATCAATTATTGGGTCTTCATAAGCACGCTAATTTGAATATAAGCATTTCATTAAGCAAAACTCAAAACGTTTCATCGCTTAAGTTACTTTCCTTCTGTTGATTTATCACTTTTATCTATTTTTATTCAAAGTGACAATATTTAAAATTTTCAATTATTTTATTTTATTTTTTTTTTAATCACCGTAGTGCCTAGTGCACTACAGGATTACTGCACCCTCGTGAGGGACAGGGAAGGGAAGGTATGGACTATGGGGAATGGCAGCTGGAATACCCAGGCTGCAGGATTCACCCCAAATATTGCAGTTGTCACTTACTATAATATGTTCGAATTTTACATTTTCAACATTTGAAAGACTACATAGCATATTGGAAGCTATTCGTAATTTAGAACTGAAAATACTTTCACCAAGATTTCCGAAAGGAAAAAAAAATACCCATGGTAGCGTACTAACATCCAAGAACAAAACAAATATTTCTTAAGCGCATATTACCTGTATGACATCCTGACCAGAAATGAAAACAAAAAAGACGCTCGGAAAGAAGAGGGCAGCCAAGGCGATAAACCTATGTTTGTGCCCAGGGTGCACCAGGCGCAAAATAATGCCCATGAACCAACCCGGTAAATTTTCCGAACATGGTGGGTGTGCAGGGGGGTTTGCCTGTAGGATTCGTACTGCGGAGGGGGAGGGATGTCGAACTGGGTTGTATATGATGACACTGAGGGATAAGTTTCCATTAAACAAAAGGAAGATGGAAGAGGCGATGCGCGCGAATTCGTTTCGCCTAATACCAAAACTCGATCATATCCGTCGGTTATTGTTCCCAGATTGAATGCAAACAAGCGTCACCGAATTAATTTCTCAGTCGGACTAAGCCGAGCTGCAGCACGTACAACAAACGTGTTAGTACCACATGCGCGAATCCGGGCAATTACCGTTTGCTCTCTAATAGGAGATGCACCTACCACGCTCGTGTATATGTAGACACGTAAAAACACCAATTTCCAAAACCTAACGCGACCGATATTCGACGTAAGGATAAAGTCGCCCCCTCCTCCTCTCCTGAATACGTCGCGAGACAGCCTCACGATAACGCTAATCGCTTTAATCCGACGAACGTGACATGGAAGAATCTTGGGATGGAACAACGCGGAACGCAGGACTGACGTCACAGCATCGTCCAAACACCATTCGACCGAACCATCAATCCATTCATGCATCACTTTGGTTTGTTTATCGGTTTCGGGATCGAATAAAGAAAAAGGCTTCCGCGCCGGGAAACAACGAATCCTGTACAAGAAAAATAATTTAAATCACGAGACATTCTCAATATCCGAGTTTTGAAATAAACCAATAATAAAACTTCCAAAACAATGGAAAGAAAAAAAAAAGACAAGAAACAATGGTTTAAGTATTTTTTATTCCATTTTTATTACTGATCAGTTGTCCTGTTGTGAATAGTACTACGGGAGATTCTGTACCCCTCGTGTTGCTGTTGCAATATGTGAGGGGCACATTTTAACCAGTACCCCAGGACAGAATAAAAAAGAGACTGCGCCGGGAATCGAACCCGGGACCGCCCGCAGTCAGTTGCAATACTGACTGGGCTAGACGGGTCGGTTTTAGTTAATTGCTTTAGTTCGGCATTAGTTGATGAGTAATGTGACATGGTCACATCGGTTTGACAATACTGATGAACAAAACCAATTCTGTATGTCGATGGTAAAAATTGGAAAGCTACCGTTAGGTCGGTACTGAGTACCACATATGGATGCTCCTACCCGACTTGCATCTCAGCAAATATCACTCCGTATATACAATTTCCCCGCAAAGCTTCAACTCTGCGTCGACGTAACCACCGCCCGCACATTCGATCGACACGCATTACTTTGAATAGGAATGAAAAATTGAAACTGATTGCATCCGGCTTGGGGGTTTATTCAACTCTGCAGCACTTTTACGTAACGCGTAGTCACATCCAGAGAGCCCCGAAGCGCGCCACAAATATCAGTTTAGAGTTAGCCTACACACGACGAGCATTCACACACAGGCGTGGTGGAGACCTGCGAGCGTGTAACGCCCGAACATAAAAAATAACTTTATCGTATTACATGACTGAAACCAGTTTAGACAAATTTTATAGGATTTAAATTCATCCTCTTTTTAGTGCTATCGGTGTCAACTGCGTCAGCCTATTATCACTAAAAAAAGCTATATCTCCCGCGTTCGTTGTCACAGTCGTTACTCGAACAGGCAACGAGCGCCCTCTGCCGCCCACCGTCGACGACAAAACAGTTCTCTCCCCCGCGAAAAAACGTCGTTGTGGCAACGGTCGCGCGAGCACATCCTGCGCCCGCATGGCGAGGACTAGAGCCGAACGTACAAATGGATAAGGCCACATAGATCCTCATAAGACCCCTAGGAATAAATATAAGTGTGACCATTGTAGATCTCGTTATCTCTTTTTGGCGACTACTTTTTTTTGGGGGATCACTGGGCATGCGAGAACACGGGCGTTTGGGCATCGATCCCAGATAACATATGAAATACAGGCATTTAGATAAATTACAGGTGTAGGACTCTCTCCGTAACCCAGTCAGTATTGCGACCGGCTGTGGTGCGGCCGTCCCGGGTTCTATTCCCGGCGCAGGCTTTCATTTATTCGATACCGGGTACTGGTGAAAACGTAAACCTCAGACATCGCCAAAGCAATATGAATGGGTACAAAATAACCAAAAGTGTTATTGACTTTAGTTCGTTAAAAAACCTCACATTATATTACTGAATTATTTTTTTAATTTTTACGTACTCATTTTTAGATAAAATAAATTGCAAAAAAAAAATTCGACGTAGAACTTTGCACTGTAGTTAAGATACACTGGACGAAATATACTTTGAATTTTCGAGGCTTTCAAACATTCAAAATATATTTTTTATCTGAAGTACCAAATACTAGCAGCATCTCTACAGCCTTACGACACCAATAGTTTACGGATACCGAATTGCGTGCAAAGAAGGAACTAGTACGTACTAAAACGTAGAAAACATGGCAGATAAAGTAAAGGATCGCCAGGGCAATATCCTATCTGGCCGGAAACGCAATTTTGTTGTTCGCGAGGAGGGAGACGCATGGTCGGCGGAGGACAAATGCCGTGTAGATATCGGAGACGGGACCCACTACTTTGCTTTCCAAATTGTTACGTCATAAATAACTTTTATTGCGAGGGCGTCGGTAGATATTGCAACGGGAATCGCGCGCGCCGGTCCCCATCTATCCCCATATATAAGCCCGTATACTGACGAATTTTATAAGTTATTTTTTCGAAGAGCTGTTTACACACGAAACGCGAACGAGAGCTGGAGAGGGGGCCGGCGTCGCTGAGAGGAGGCCAAAAGAGTTCAATTTGTGATAATGAAAAGTGAGCAAAGCATTTTTCGTTCTTCGACGCGCCCCCTGCTAATGCCTCGTCCACAGTCACAAAACGTAATGCAGGGTACAGCATCACGGGCACGTGGTCAATATACACATCAACCAACTACAATTTTTTGTGGTTTGTCCCTGAAGGCCCCATTGTACAGATCATGTAGTCATGGGCTTGAACCTTGGTCGGGTTGAAAATAAATTTTACCAATCTGGTTCATGAAAACATGTAGGGAATAAAATGGGAAATTAGGTAGAACGATTAGAAAAATATAAAATATATTTTTTTCTAATACACTACAATATTCAATGGTTGTATCAGATATTTGCAGATTTATGTTCGCATTAACGAGTTGTCTCCTGTTTTTCTAGCTCTCTCTCATTGGGTTGAGCATTTGAAATGCTGGCATAACTACACGAGCGTGACATGAACAACCAGAAAATACGTTCTATCGGACGTACGCGCGCGCGCGCGTACACGC